>JAAAKD020000070.1:6186400-6198250 GCA_010014825.2 Danaus melanippus
AATTCAATTTTCAAATAAGAAACCGTTTCTGTTAACAAAAAATATGGTTTAAGAACCTGGTATATGGAATATGGAATGAATATGGAATGTGGTTTACCGTTTTTTCCTATATTTTCAACCAGTTTATGTATTGAAAACGAATGAATAAAATTAAGGTCTCTTTGTTATAAGAACAACTGGTTTAAAGTTATATAAAAATTATACATAATGAGTAGATTATATAAAATTAAAAAAATACAATAATTACCATATTTAAATATAGGTTTAAAGTATTTTTACATTGTATTGGGAGTTTGGTTCAATGTGAAAAGATGATCATATCCTGAATCACGTACAGCAATTAATTTTTCAAGTAATTTTGTAAATGTAATTCAACTCAACGACCTGAATCTGCCTCCAGGTTTAGCAATCACCTGTTACCAATGCAACAGTCACAACGACTCCAGATGTTTGATGGACAAGCTGCCTGACTCCATGCGACTGCCCTGCGGCCCCAAAGACACCATGTGCAGGAAGATATCCCAAGTTGTGGAGTTCGAGTCGAACGGGATGCCCCCAGACAACCGCATCATCAGAGGCTGCGGCTGGGACGACAGCAGCTATAAGGTCTGGTTTACGTTACCCTTTCATAGGTGTCTTATTTATATGTATTACTAAAATTACGTACATATATGCTCTGGAAAAACAGTAGAAAAAAGATATTCAAGATATATTCCATATAATATGTTGAAATGATACGCAATGAAATAGTCTAAATATATATGAACGTGTTCCAACAGGGACAATGCTACCAACGTTCAGGGTTTGGAGGGAGACAGGAGGTGTGCTCGTGTTTGGAAGACGGATGTAACTCCGCCAGCCTGCCAGCAATTGGAACCGCTCTCATGCTGATCACCTTCGCGTTACTTAGGTTCTAGACCTCCCTTAGCTGATTCCAGGACCGTATCGAGCTAGGTACCAAAGATATCGTAGATTTGTACAAAAATATAGAAAAAAACATTAGTTCTAATTGAATTAGCAGAATCTAGGCCATGAGTTATTGGAACCAGGTCCAATTAGTGTTCACATGACGGTGTTGGTGTTAGTAACCATGCGCTAAATATTAAATACAAGCAGTCTATTTAGAGCGGAGTCACACTGCCTTAATTAAGTTGGGGTCGTAGAGGTTTATATTATTCTGTCAGATTTGTATTAGGAAACTAATGTACCATATAAGAGTAAACGTGTATTGTTGTGTTTGTTTATTTTCGATATTTATTAAATGTTTTTGATGGAAATGCTTTTTTTTATTTCCTTGTTACGTAACATCCCAAGTATGGAATTCAATTATCTTCTCAATGGAGTCTTCCTTTCGTGATTGAACAAGGCACATCCGTTGCGTCATTCGATTCGTTGGAACAGCTTGGAGTAAGCTGAATCTGAGCCAGTCTTGATCAGGGAAGTGCAAGCATGAGGTCCCTCGTAGTCGTTATACTGTTGGCGGTCCTTAAGTACGGTACGAATTTTATTTATGTTGTTATAAATTATTTTAAATAACATTTTTTTGGGATATTCTATCTGAAATCTATTCATATAGAAAAGAAGCACCTTTAATATTTGATTTTTTTAAAATACATTTTATGTTTTAATTTATTTAAGTTTTCCGACCGTTAAAAGTAGCAACCGAATAAGAATATACTTACATTTATATCGCTACAGTCACGTTTGTTATAGCAGAACATTTCAAAATATTAATAATTTAAATATATATAGGGCTAATTTATTAAAGAAAAGGAATTTTTTTAATAAAGATAAACTCAGATACATTCTTAGCTTTGATTCCGTTAATATTAATGTAACAATGATTACTACAGTAAAAATTTAAAGTTTAATAAATGGTGATGTAAAAGCAGGTGTGTCGGCCGGTGGGAACGCCAGACGTCTGTAATTTGTTGACGTAAGCCTGTCATGACATCGATATAGGTGTGTGATACTCCCAATCACTAGGTCTCCGCAATCGATATCTCGCACAGCACTAGCATTTACATACTACTCCATATAAAAAGAATAAAAGATTGCAAAAGAAATGCACGGTAGGTAAAGAAATAATTGTTTTTCATCAGCTGAATGTTCATGCTAAATATATGTTAATATAATACATATCATTTACTGTTCTTAGAGCTAAAGAACATACGAAGTCTCAAGCACGATAATAGCATTTCAATATAAGTATAGCTTGTGTATTCTATTGTCATAGATTTGACAAAATCTTAACAAAACAATTGACATCTTAGCGGATAAGGAAATGAGCGTGAGAAAAACATTTGATTGTGAGACGGGATCTGTCTTAAGCAGTTTTCTTGTGGTGATGATAGAATAGAAAGAGTTTTAGACGAAGGATGTTTTAAATGTTTCCTCAGAAAAAAAAGGTATCAGTCAGTGACATGGTAGCAGAAAGATCTGATCTTCATAGTCTTCAGAATTAACCTCAACTGTCGAGGAAGACCGCATTAGGTTTTTAGTTGGTATATTAATCATTCTCACAGATAAGAATGAATAACTAAAACTGTTGTTCCTCTTGTAGGACGAGTTATTTAAAGGAATACCAAAAACAAGGATGCAGCTCTCGTTTCAGGATCCGCGTTAGTGTGCTACGAATGCAACAGCGCCATCAATTCGATGTGCTCGGAGGCTGTACTACCCGACAATTTGAAACGAAACTGCAGCGATCACGACCGAGGAGTTACACACACGCTTTGCAGGAAAATTGTCCAGCACGTGGACCACGACATCAACGGGCATCAGGTAGTGAGCAGGGTCATCAGGAGCTGTGGCTGGGATGAGACTAAGTATAAAGTTAGTATAATTGTATACCATCCTTAATTCTTCTCTAATGTTAATAATAATCTCCACCCAATAACCCTGGGCATTGATCATAGCTGAGCAGTGAATTTGAAAGACTCCTCCTTCCAAAAACAGTAACCAGTTTTTTATATTTTTTAACTATTATGTTTTAGACCCATGTACTTTATTTTATTATTTTTAAATGAATGGAATACAGGTCTAATCAGAGGATGTTATTATTGATAGGTTTTTGAATTATCGGAATTATGTATTTTTATCTCTGTTTTATTTAAATGAAGTATCATTAATACTTCTTTTTCTATAAATTTATCACTCGTCATAAGTATGGTTTACAAGAGCAATAACTCCTTATTGACAAATAAAAAATAATATCCTTACTAAGAATTAAATTCGTGATCCTAATCGGGTATAGACTTTATAAAATGATAATACTTATTACATAAATACATATATTTTTTATAAACAAATAAATAACTTCGAGGTACATAAAAATTAATTAAAAAACTTAATTTAACATTAATTTTAATAAAATTTTAATTATAAATTTACTATGTTTTTTTTTACATTTGTTTCAGGGAATGTGTTACCACAGATCTGGTTATGGCGGGCGTCAGGAAGTCTGCTCTTGCACAAAAAATCTTTGCAACAACTCCGGCAGATTTGAATCTTCCTATTATCTTGTCGGCTTGGTATTAGTCTTCCTGTTTCACAAAACTAACAATGTTATATACTAGTAAAATTTTATTTTTAATACCAACAAAAAAAATTTTTATCTCAGCCGATTATATTGTGAAATGTATAAAGTAAATAAAGTTAAATTAAATTTTTGGGCCTTTTTGTTGAAATTTTCTACCTCCTTAAATATAACACCTCTTTGGATTAAAAAAAAATGCTGAAAAATCAAGACTCATGTCAGGAAACAATTGAACTGAATCATATGTTTGATTTCAATTTATTGGCAAGTCACACATTGTGCATTGAACATCGGGCACAGAAAATCATCATGATCATCAGCTTATTAAAAAAAATAACTTAGAAAATAAGGAATATCCAAAAGTGCTCTTACAAGTTTTAATACAAGTATTATCTTTATTTTAAACTTAGATTTTTCAGTTTGGACTTTGACAGTACATAAGTAGATGGTTGTAACTACACTCGCTATGTTCTGATATCGAGAAAACCTATAGTATCAGAACAGGGACAGAATTTTTAACGGTAAGCGGTAAAAAATCCCTTTTCTGAGTATTTAACACCAGCAGGAAATGTAACAAAAATTCTTTATTAAATATGTAGCTTAGAGTAGGAAGGTATCATGATCTTACGAGTAGCATGCCATTCTTACTTACCTGGTTTATTCGAATTGCAAAGGAAATTGGTAATTATATAGGTCATTACGTCATTTTCATTGCTACCAACTAGATTGGTCCTATTTGACAAGTCAAGAAAAAATTATCACTTATCTTTCAGCCATTTAGAGGGCGTTTTTGAATTTGTTTCGAGAATCAACATCAGCTGTATCTTATGAAGAAAATATATAAAAATTAATGAAAATAGAACATTAAACTATAGGGCGAACAATAATATTAGAGCACTAATTCGGATTTCTATAGTTTCTGGAGCTTTTTTTTATAATATGATCTAATATATGATTAAGAAACATAATGTTTCAGCTGACCGCAAGCCAAATGCAAGAGTATGCTAGCGGCATTGCGAATAAGTCGGGAGAAAGTCGCGATGCCACGGACGGCCACTGTCAGGACGGCTTTCACATATCACACCACTACCCTGTGATACAAAAGGGCTATGGTAATATTAGCGTAAAGCCAATGAAGTCATAATAGACATATATTTTTTAATTAGCTTTACTCTTCAAAGGTGTTCCAAACAAAGAATTATCAGATCAGAAAGTAACGACGTATAGTAGAGGTATAACAACGAGTTACTGTGAAGCGTCAACGAGTCAACAGTATCATAATTCTAGGTAAGGTGTACTTACAGTTGAAATGAAAGCGAACAAGTAGTAAAAAAACACAAAATAGTGAAAAATACCCAAATCTTAATTTTATGATATTATACATATTTTCAGATATACCAATCCCTTGGCCCCTACTTTTAGTTCACCTCCAAATTCACCACTAGTTGGACTAGTATTTGATCCAACATCTTCAAGCTACTCTAGTAGTGGAATGATGGCTGAGCGCCTTAATTCCGATCGGCGTACGCAAAATACTTGGTCTTTGTCACACCAGGAACCAATTGGTACGGGGGCAAAGAAAAAAATTGTCAAAAGTCACGACAAAAGGAATGCATATAACGCAGATCCTCGTTACCAAGAAAGATTCAAAGACAACAGTACAGAAACGGATCGCCATAGAAATGTAGATAGGAATTTAGCTTCGGATTCTACGTCTAGTTTAGATTTTTTTGCTGAAGGAGAAAAAATGGTCTCGGAACTTTGTAATATATCTGACTCTAATTCTAGAAATGAAGGGAATAGTTTAAAACCAAATCAAAAAGGATCTATTAAAGACGATGATAAAAACAAAGCTTCAGGATCTTCAGACATATTGCTTACTGCTTTGGATAAAATAATTATTCACGATCAGATTCCTAACCAAATTGTGCAATTGGCAATAGAAGCTTGTACTGACGCGGAAAATATAGCAATCGCCCATCATAACAGACCATGTTTTAAAAATATTCATTCAATTTGTGCAAAAACGAGATCCAATGTGCAGAAACCAGATAGTGCTGTAGCCAATTTGCATTCCCAAGGGATTCCTTGGGTGATAAAGAATTTCATATTTTCCTTTGTCAGAATTCTCGATGGCTGGAAGGGTGTCAAAGAATTGTTAAGTGAAAAACATGATACTTTTTCAAGAATCGAAAATAAATATTATAGCCATAACATAAGAGAGTGCTTTGTTCAATGGCAAGCGGTTACAAAAGAAATGTTAACTCACATTTATAAAACATTTAAATGCCTCGATCACGGCTTTACAATGGAACAAAAAAGTTTTACACATAATTATTACGCTACGAATTCAGCCGCTCCTAGACACCAAAACCAAAATAAATTTCAAACCACAAAGGCTCATGTTAGTACCCCACGACCTGTCAGCGCATCGCCGCAAGCTTACAACGTAATGCAGCCACCGTGGGCTCAAAGTCAAACACCAGCGGGACAACAAACCTACAATGACAATTCATGGCCATCTCGATCGAATGTGACATACAAAAAATTTCCCATAGTCCACCCTCCAAATCAGCAGAACTTTTATCCTCTCAATGATCAAGTCGATATGGATAATTTCCAGAAATCTCAATACAAATGCGATCCATGCCTCCGTGAAACAAAACCCCGGCAATCTTGGACCATTACAAATGTGCCAGATTTTCGTACATTGGAACGAATGTGCCTGGCCGATCAAAAAGACTTATATGCACAATTAAAACATAAAATGGATGCCGAACTTGGCAAATCGCCTGAACAGTCAATCTTAAGTAGTATACCTTCTGAAATATTACAAAGAAGAGAAATGGAGCTTAAAGCTAAAATGATTCCTTTAAGTCACGTTGAAAAAAGTTTGATACCAAGCATGTCATCATCGACTGAACTAAGAAGCTGCTATGTACCAAAGAACAATAGCTGTGGCGATACCAAGGAAGAGGCTGATTTTTTTGCGGCGTGGGGTCAGATGGTCCAAAAAGAACCTAGTGAATTTTTGACTCATCACACTCATAACATTCAAGTTCCTTCCAATGTTATGACGATCTCGAATAATATTTCTGGCCCCGTGCAATTTATTGATCCTGAAAATGATGAGTTTAATGAAATATCCAAAGTATATATGAAACCTGGCAGTTATAAAGTGCCAATAAAACCTTCAGAACCAACGTCATCTCCTTTCTTGCAAAGTTCAACGCAGGATATAATTTATGAAAATCCGGTCGAGGAGATGTCTAATATGAAGATGAAAGTGCCATTTTCGCAAGTTACATTGGCACCACAACCAAAATACAATTTAGAATCGTGGCCCTGCTTGATGCCGAGACGCGTAGACGACGCCTACCATGATGATCAAAAGGTTTGTGCTCGACCGGCGCTGAATTGTTTAGATATGCGTTCTGTTGAGTCTTTGGATATTTTAAGTTCCATGATGTCAGATCGAGCTTGGGAAGCTGCAAAACAGTCTGCTCCAAAATTAATGGATTTCATATATGAAGGCGTTAAATCAGATACGGCTCGTCTTTACGACGCATTGAGTTTATGCGCAAACGTAGAATACTCTACCGATGTTAGAAATTCACCTTCAGAAAAAAACGATGTTTGGAGCCGAGAGACAATTTACAATAGTTTTAATAACCTTAATAATGAAGACTGCTCTCAAAACAAATCATTAGATAACATAAACACAATAGATGCTACTGCTGATGTAACACCTAATGATCAAAGACAATCACCAGTTCAAGAACCAATTGAAAATATCGATGTGAAATCGGAAGAGTCCGAGAAGAGTAACCGTTGTCCTAATTACGATCAAACGGGACATTATATAAGGAACGAAAATCAAAAGAAATGTAGTGGCAAGTCAAAAGTTGCTGTATCGGGAATGTGGTATCATCCGAAAAAGAAGAAGCCCCTGTCTGCCTCGATCGTTAAGAGATTTGAAGATATATTAACCCAATTGTCTCATTTCAACGAAGCTAATTTTATACAGCTTGATATGGATATAAAAGTGGTAGGTTGGTTATTATTATCTCTTATAAAAATATGTTATGCGATAGACAATATTTCGAGATAGACTAAGATTAAGATACAAACCTGCATATACCATATACAGCGTTCTGAATTTTTAATTCTATGCTTTTTCATTTCAATTAAATTAAGGCATATAAAATTATATTTGTTGTATATCATAGATATTTTCATATTTAATTTTGAGAACTGCCATTCAATCGGTAGTTGAATGGGATAAGTAACAGACTGACTGAATAAGTAACTTTTATTTTTCAATTTCCAGGCTCCGAGATTTTATGAAGTCGTAAAGTATCCTATGTGTCTTAACGATATTTCTACAAAGCTCAAAAATTCTTCCTACACCGAATACGAACAGGTTGTTCAAGATTTTAGACGCATTTTTAACAATGTAAGACTTTACCTTAAGGTAAGTTTCCGAATCCTAAAATGAAATAAAACAAATACTATTTAGTTTGTAAACTTGTATTAATAAAATGCACTAATCTCAGAACTATCCGGATACCACAATGAAAAAGAACCTCAACAAGGTGTCTTCGGAATTCGAAAAAATTTTAAATGAAGCATTTCAAAATAATAAAGAGGGGGGAAGAAATATATCTATTGATAACGAAGAAAATAAAGATTTGAATAGTAAGAGAAATGAGAAGGATAGTGAGAAACACAAAGCTGATTCTAAAAAAGGAGAAATCATTTTAGATTATAAGACGAGTGAAGACGGGAACGATTAGAATGTAACACGTGATGCTGATCCGTTTGAAAATTAATAGTTTGTTTCATCTACACGATTATATTGTAATGGAACTGACGATCGGTTTCTTTTTGGAATATTATTGATTTTTTTATGTAATCCTCTTTGTTTTGTTAACATTTATTTATTTTCAATTTCTTTAATATGAAATCGACAAATCTAAACTTGTAAAAAGCTTAAGTTGTTCGTTAGGTTCATTGAGAGCTCTAGTCAATTCGAACGAAATGATTTTTAACAAATGTCAGTGACGTCACCAGAACTAGTAATACATAAGATTATCAACTTAATTTGTAAGTGCCTGCCAACTTTTTGAACGGACTTTTAAGGCTCGATGTATGGGTTGCGTTTTTTCTTCTCTTGTCTTCTTTTATCTATTTAGTTAGTAATTACTCGTTTACTTTAATTGTTCGTAGTTATTTCATTAACTCTATTAATAATTATGATCCGTATCTGAATGAAGAATAACAAATTTATGTTCTGAAAGGAAAACTTGTGCATTACATAACCAATCGACATCTATCGTACGTTGTATTAGAAATTATTTATTTTTATATCTCGATCTGTGATTTATAATAGTTAGGTAAAAGTTAATTATCTGAATCGTTCCTCCCTGTTATTAGTTTAATTAGATGTAAATAGTCGAAATAAATAACCAAATGTCTCTCGGAAAGTTATATTTTCCTCTGAGAAAATTATAATGAGCAAGTATTGAAAGCATCAAAAGTTAGTTGCTCTAGAGTTGACGTGATATTAACTGTCCTCGTCGCGGGAAGCTCTTGGTTCGTTGGCTACCCTCACTATTAATAATATTACTTTGTATGAGTATAATGTTTTTTTTTTTATCAAATTTGTCCCTTTGCTGTTACTCGTTCGTATGTAATTATTTTTTAAAATGATTTTTGATTACGTTTTACCTGCCATAGACATTAAGTGAATTGCCGACGTCATTTAGACATTGTTTTGGATAGAAATGTTGATTCGTGAATGTTTGGTTTCAAAATTAAAAAAAATTAAACTATATATTGACGTTGAAGTTAATTTTAAGTATTCATTAAGTTGTGATTTTATTAATTAACTTATTTACCTAAAATTATGGCCAGGAACTTCTAATGATAATACAAGAGTTGTTTCTTAAAGTGACTTTTATTCGACAAAAACTATTCTACACTTCGGATAGATATAAATTGTCTTAGAAATAAAGATTCTACAAGGAAGAGAAGATCGTTATTGTTGCTATACAACTGTTATTTATTTACTCCATTTTGGATAAGGCTTTGTAAATCTTAATTCGGTTTTCAGAGCGTCGTTATAGGATGATTAAATTCCTTTGGCAATCGTGACCGTTTAATTTTATAGTTCTTGCTTTGCCAGACCTTGAACTACGTAGCGCGCTGATTCGGCAGTAGAAATAGTAAACATGGAAGATACATGGAAGACTAGCGCGGCCTACACAAGGAAGATCCACAAAATCGTGAAGCGTTAATATACGCAAAGAAAACCTGAAACAAGTATGTATATACTCGTGAAAATCTTAAATTAGCTCTTAATCTTTAATTATGTCCCCATTCTATTATGTCGAAAACTGACCAGAGATCAAAACTCATCTGTCCTGGTGATAAGAGATTCGTATAAAATAATTATAATGTACATAGTTATCTAAAATTGGCTTCTCAGTGATTATCTGTTTGCAATAATAATTTTTACATAAATGTATTTATTTCATAAATGGAGTACAATTAGTTCTCATGATATATTTCGCTGTTACTCCTTTTTCTGGTTACCAAGGTGATGAGAGTAACCAGTTGCCTCACTTAATAATAATTTTATTTATACCGTAATCCATAGAAAAGTGGAGTGGAGAGGTTGTCACTAAAGTTCTGTATCCCTTCTTCTACAATAAGAAGGATGTAAGTGCGTTAAGCCTAAATAAGGATTTGGCATTATCACTTGGTATAGTACAAAACGAAGGCTTGACTTCTCTCCAACCGTTGGATTTAAGGAAGCTCTTGACTTATCTAATCAGTTCAGTTTTGTTTTTCAATGTTTAGCGTTACTTCCAGTGTCGTCTTACAAAATGGCGGAATGTTTTCAATTACAGATTGACACTTATATGTTGCCAATACAAAATTACAATAGTCCAGTGTTATAATTAATTATAATCTGTGATAAAAATAATCTTGAGGAATACATTTTATTATGATTAATACAGCACAGTGGGCGCCATTTGTGCCATCCAGTTATATGGTCTACGTTCCCCGTTATGAGACACTTCAGCAATGTTTAAAAAATCAAATTCGAACATGTAGCTGGGAACGCCGTTTAATGATAGTGAACGGCTGTGTATACCCTTACAGCCAGTTTCCCTTCTTCTGATGTACACTTTGAACGGATGGACTTAACCTCATCTTTTGGAAAGTAAGTTAATATTAGAGATTGAAAAAAATATAAGTTGATCGATCTGTGTACGCTAATTAAGTTTGAATAAAAGTCCTCTTCCCACCCAAACAAGTCAGTTCAAAGTTCAAACGAGATTTGTAACTCGGTTAAAGTTCCAGTGTCCTAGATCAACTTACTACATTTTTGTTTCCTGAATCATGACTGGTTCCAATTTTATTCATCCCTGTGCTTTAATATAGAATGGTCTGTAAAGTATTTCAAGATGTCAGAACAATAAAAAAAATTACAACCCGAAGCTATTCCAGGCAACAATAGCAGAAAATCCGACACAAGGTAGCGATTTTTAAACAAAATAAAAAAGTGCGAATATCTTGAAAACCGTGATGTTTTTACTGAGGACAAATTGTGATTTTCTGATAGATCTCAGGCTCGTCTAACACCTGTGTCACTTGGACGTGGTCATTTTGGCATACCCTGTAGAATGATCTGTCCATCTTTTTTTTAGTTTTCTCGGGAGACTTCCCAATTTGGGCTGTAACTCTAGATTACCCTGTAGAGACCCGTTAAATCAGATGAACTTTTATAATTTTTAAAATGTAGTTAGTTTCATTGAATAAGTAGTCATTACTCTTTTAGTTTTATTTCACTCATACTGCTTGCTTTGCTTTTTTAAGAACGTAATTCTGTTTTGTTCCATCAAAATTAGCTTAGTCTTTCGTAATTATCACTTTAATGCTCTATCATAATAATCCAACAATTCACTTAAAGGTTCTCCGAGTCAAAATTGACAATTTGGTGAATTATCGAACGTCCATTATAAACATATTTAAGCACGAAGCAGCTTTATGCCATACAAATAAATAAACACATCATTTAACGTCAATAAACTGGAATGACACCAATAAAGATAAATAAATTTTGAACCGGAAATAACAAATAAATGAAAGTTAAAAAATATAACATAAATACAACCGTTTGTTCCAGTTCGCATCGTGACTCCGACTGCTAATACAATTAATTGTCTTTTATTTAATCGAATTTCCTCTGTTGTCACGTTTTTGGATCTCAATTATATGTATTAATGAGGTTGAGGTCAGAA
>JAAAKD020000070.1:6215637-6233718 GCA_010014825.2 Danaus melanippus
AGTATATTTATACTTGAATAACTGTGTACATATAAAAACTTCAAATATCTGTGATCAATATTTTCATTTTAAATAATATGACATCTTAAGAACCATTACAGTAATATAAGGAGCCAAGGCCTTGTACATTGTGTGCTTAAATAACTCAGTTACATTGAAATAAGACTTCTAAGCAGTCAATATTCAGATTTCTTGCACACATTTTCTTTGTGCTATAGATTTTATATAAAATATTTCCCCTATAAGAAATACTCTATCTATTGTTTCCTGTTAGCAAAGCACCAATATCCTAAAAGTATTATGAATTCAAAAGTTAATGGTGTTTATTGTCTTCTTATGTAAGACTAATGGTTGGATTTTGATCAAACTATCTTGTGCCATGGCTCAGACATTGAAATAACAAAGACTATATAATGAGATCTATGACTTTCCCGAGTATTCATTTAAATGAAACTAATATTATTCCTAAGATGATAAATAACAAGACCAACTGACAGACATTCACATCTCGTCTGCCATGATTGTTCTGGCTGAAGAGTAACTAAAACATAGGAGTATGAAGTTTTTGAAATAATAAAATATGCATAGTAATCTGAATAATATAGTTTCATTTAAGCAAAGGTTATAATTTATTCCAAGATTATTCTGCTCTTGTTATTAACGTGGTATGTAAGTCACATGTTCCAGTCTAACAATGGTTCATTGATATCTATTTTATTTAAGTACACATTAAGAAGTCCATGCATGCAATGTCATGGGTAAAAAATAGTATATGATGTGGTAGTTCTCTCACCAGGAGGCCCATGCAGTAGTACACCTTTGGGCGGCTGTGTGAGTCGACTGTCTGCAAACAGTTCCCGTTTCTGTATCGGCAGAATAACAGTCTCGCGAAGTTCGTTGATGAGATGATCTAGACCAGCTATATCCTTCCAATTCACCTGTAATTACAAAACATTTTAATAGCATTTGGTTTCATCCTAAAAATGTAGAGAGAAAATTGGAGGTCCATTTTATATTATTTTTTTAAATTAGGTCTTGTTATACATAAGTTCAAAAGTCATTTCAATATTAGCTTTAGTTTTAACTTGAAATGAATATGGATATTAAAAATTGCATAATAGTTACTGGGTATCAGAAATATTGCCAAGTATCTGAATATTAATATATTTCCAAGATACTCACATTAATCTCTTCAGGAACCACAAGCTGTGAGGCGATGATCATTTCATGATCGGTGAGCTTGTCCAGAGCCAGCGCTTGTTTACCAACCAATCCCGCTCTGCAAGATATTCTAATATAGAATAAATTAAACTATCATATATTACGGTATGGTTTTCTAAATAATATACGTAATAACTAAGGTGTATATTGTGATACGATATTATTATTTTCATTATGAAAATCTAATTTGTATTAAATTGATGCAAATGATTTAATGTACAAATGAAGACGTATGCTGTGTACTTTAATAGATTTACTAAAGCGATGACAGTATAGGAACACCTGTTAAGTCCAGTTATATATTCATAGTTGTTAATACTGTTGTATTGAAAATCGATACTTACTTGCGTAACTGTTCCCGCGCTCTTTCTTCAGCTTTCTTTCGACTCTTAGATGTCGGATCTATTTGATTGACGAGCCATTTTATAGAGAAATAAGTAACCGCAGACACAAAAGCAACACGAATTGCCATTTGGAACACATCGTTCCGCGTAAATGCTGAACCTTCCACCATCATGCCTCCAATATTTTTTTGATAATTAGAAAGTAAATAACTCTTCTCGCTAATACGAACGATAAAGATTTTTCTTTAAATCTAATAAGATAAAATAATTTCAATTTTCATATTGTTTCTCATCAGCTCCGAAAAATTCTCTGTCAAAGACAAGGCTGAAGGCATGAAGACAATTGTCAATTACAAATTACCATTCTTATTGTCAATTGTATATGTTGCTAGCAATAAAATTTAAGCATACTTATAAGTATAATTGTTCTTTTTTTGATTGTTCATAAATCATTAATAAGTATAATTTATATGTGTATAATATGATTGAACAAAGGATAATTTACAAAAAAAAGTATTTAATAAATTCTCATTTACTTATTATTGATATTAATTATATACATCTTTATATATTATAGTCTTCTGAGATACATTAAAGATAACATTTCTTATTTTTTACTTCGAAATAATTATTTGTTTTTTGCTTAAAATATTGAGTGCTAATAAATATTTGGATGAGGTTTGCTTAAAAAGAAACGGCACCCAAAACATTAAAGTTGTCATTATGACACAATTGATGTACAATCAACTATCACACATTGTTATGATTGAAATAAAATTGTCAACATATAACCTAAAATAAATAAGAAAAACATATAAACTGTGATAATATATCAAAATTATATTTCCCTTATTAATCGGACTACAATGAAGAAACCCAATAATAAGCCAAAATTTACAAACACACGTAAAGTGCTTCGAAAACAAAAGAGACAAGAAAAAAAAGTAAAACGAAAAGAACACTATCTTAAAAAGAATGTTGATTCTACTGAGGTCCATCGGGCCAACTCACCGGGAAAGTTTGTAAAATTAAGACCCGAAAATACGCAATCTGATAATGTGGTCAAGGTAAATTGTAATTGCTGATTTTTAATTTGCGATACGTATTAACTTGCCGAAGAGAATTTATTTGCTTTTTGAACCTTATCTATTCTTCCTGACAAAATACCATAACATTAACGCTTACAGAAAAATAAAAAACCGAAAAATACGCCAACCGTCCAAGAATTATTAAAATTAGAGCAAGATAAAGAAAAGAGAGCTGCTGATAAATTAAAATCGATGATGACTGAACAGAGAAAGAAGATGTTATTAGACGCGAATGATGCAGAGGATAAGGTTATCAAGAAGCTAGAGAAACAACTCGGCTTGAACAAGACTCGCAACAAAAATAACTTTTTTGCTGACGACGGTCTGGATTGTATCCTTTTAACCAAATAATTTAACACAGAAATACAATTATAATATATGAATTAAATATTATCATTTAAATGTTTTATGTAATATTGAATTTTAATTCAACTAATGACATTATCGGTAATAGAAGTTTTTTTTAATAACCCCCTTATAATTGACTCTGCCATTAAAATTTATTAATCACATTTCATATCCAGACACCAACAAACAATCACTTTGAATTTTTCTTCTACCTGGCAATTTCCCAGCTTTAGCCAGGGTCTGCCTTAGATGTTGTGAATAAAATAAAAAAAAATATATATATGTTGTGAATAGTTTTGGCTAATGGTTTCTACGACCGGCCGCCTGACCGACATCAACCCTCTTTGGGAATGCATTAATCAGTGATGTCTAAATACTCTTAGAAAGTACAAATGACTCGGAAAAATCACATTGGTACTTGCCAGGATCGAACCCGCGCCCTCATGCATGAGAGGCGGGCCTTTTAACCAATAGGTCACCACTGACATATTATATTCTACTGTTAGCTATTAGGTTTAAATCCAATATTACATGAATGAGGTATATTTTATTATATTCCTTAACAAACTACTAGATTTACTAGAAGTGTGTGATAGAACGACGTCAGAACAAATTGTGGCAGCGGAAAAACATTTGGCTGATGTTGAAAGAGATTCCGACTTTGAAGATGACTTGGCTGCGGTAACAGGAAAAGAGCCGCAGCGTAAACAGAAAAAGGGCAAGGAAATAACAGAAGACGGACATGATTTGGTTGAGGATATGGATGAACATGATGAAATGAGAAGTGATGATGATATGATGGGTGAAGACAGTGAGATGAGTGAAGATGGAACCGATTTCAATGATGAAGGGGAATCTGATGATGATGGAGAAACTGGTGATGATGCAGAATCTGATGATGATGAAGAAGATGATAGTGATGAAGAAGATGATGGTGATGAACTAGAACAGAATAAAAGATCAAATAATAAGATAGTAAGCAATAAAAATAAGACAAAGGAAAAGGTTATTGCAGAAGAGGATTTGAGTAAAATATTTAGTGATGATGAAGTATCACATTTATCAGATGATGAGGACTTGAGCGAAGGTGAAGAGAATTCAAAAATAGAACCTAAAGAGAAGCCAGATGTATGGGAGGACATTTATGGAAGGAAAAGAGATAAAGAAGGGAATGTCATTAAGGTGAATAATAATAATAAATTATATTCTTTAATTGTGTAGCAGATTGTTTAAGTATTTGTGTTTTAGGAGGAAAAAGGTGTTTACATCCCACCACATCTGAGAAACAAGGACTCGACATCTGAGAAAGAGATGGCTCAACTGAAACGGCAAGTTAAAAGTAAGATTTATTTAAAATAACAAGATAAATGGTACGTAATATGCATTAGCCTACAACAATTTATAAGAGATTAAGTCAGTTACATGGACAGTATGAAACATTTTAAAATTTCCTACATATGTCATACAACCATTTTCTTAAGTATATTATTAAAATTATTATCAGCTATAATTTATAGGCTAGTAGACTAAATAAGGTCAAGATATGTCACTAATACACCATGGTTTTTATGTTCCAGGTGTTCTCAACAAGTTGGCTGGTACGAATCTCCACTGGGCGTGCACCAGTTTGGAGAATCTGTACACCAGCAACAGTAGACACTCAATGAATACTGTTCTCACATCACTGTATATGGAGGGAGTTGTTGGAAGGTCTATGACTCCGGAGAGAATGCTGGCAGAACATGCGGCCATGATAGCTGTATTACATGCTAACATTGGATCCGAAATTGGTGAGTGATGGTAGGTGATACATGTTGGTATAAAAATTATTTTGTTTTTTGTATAAAATTACATGTGTGTTGTATTAAATTATTGGTTTCTTCTTTTGTCTTATTTATTTGAAACCTTTGAAACAATATTAAGAAATTGATTTAAGTGTATTCTTAGGAATGTTAAACCTAATAATGCTACAAAAATTTTGGAAGATTCTATTAAAAATGATTAAATAACTTTATTCCAGGAGCACATTTCTTGGAAGAGTTGTGTAAGAGGTTTGATACAATGATGAAGTCATCACAACCAGTCGAGGACAAGACCTTAGACAATCTAGTTGCTTGCTTGGCACACTTGTATTGTTTCAAGGTAACTGACACTAGATGGCACTATCAACAAAAGTATTTTACTGATAGTAATAAAAAAAATATTAAACTTTAATTGGCGTTAAAAGAATACCAAAATATAATTTTTAAAAATAAAAAAAATATTCTTTATAATTTTAATAAATTGTCCATATATTTATATTCCACAGTTGTATCAGTCTACGTTACTATTCGATATTCTGTCACGTCTGACGCACACCTTGTCTGAGAAGTGTATAGACGTGTTGTTAGTGTGCGTGAGGTGCGCCGGCGCAGCTCTGAGGAAGGAAGCTCCTCTCGAACTCAAGACCTTCATACATGATACACAGGCGCGGAGCACCAAGATAGGGGGAGATGTGACCGACGGGTACATGATAATATAATATTACACACACATGCACACAATAAGATACAGATACACACACATTATCAACATACTATATATTATACAGGGTGAAGAAAATTTATGCAAACTTGAGAATAAATATAACTTAATGTTATTTTCAAATAATAATGATTTTTTATATAATAATGTATTTAAATTATTCTCTTTTCAGGTCCCGTATAAAGTTTCTGCTAGAAGTATTGCTGGCTATTAAGAATAATAATTTAAACAAAATACCCAACTACGATCCGAGCTATGTGGAACATCTGAAGAAGATGACTCGGAGTATTGTGAGGAAAGGGAATTATATAACGCCTTTGAATATTCGACTGGAGGATCTGTTGAAAGGTGACATACCTTCTAATATGAGACGTTACTAAATTTGACTTAAAACATTGATTAAATAGAACATAAAGTATATTGAAAAAAAAAGTCCCTGTTAGTGGGGTGAAAAATGATAAGAATAATATTGTTTTCCCTGAGAGTTCAAGTAAATCTACTGCTAACGGCAAAATCAACGTATTTCAACCATTCACAACCATATATATCCCATGTATATTCTGTCTGTATGTTTGTTTTTTATATATTCCAGCCCAGGAACGCGGCAAGTGGTGGGTGGTAGGGTCGGCGTGGGAGGGGCAGGTTGAGGTCGGAGATAACAAACAGACAGATAAACAAACAACACACGCCGACCAGAGACTGATGGAACTGGCGAGGAAACAACGAATGAACACCGATGTCAGGCGGAGCATCTTCTGTGTTATTATGTCTGCTGAGGTCAGGATCACGAGTATCATATATATGTATATCTTATGACTAGTCAAGAAAATGCATGAAGTCGTAGACCCAGGGCTAGGAGAGCAGCAATTATTTGTTAATGGGACTATAAAATATCGAAATAAATCTAAACTCCATATTATTTGAATTCAGTTCAATAATGTCGCTATGTTTATTGAAATGTTCATGTCGTTGTGTTGCCACAAAAAATAATTTAAGTTTTGTACATAATTATATAAAAGTTATGTTTCATGTACATAATAATTAGTCTTTTCTCTGTAAATTAAATAGTACATTTTTTGTTTAGGACTACATGGATGCCTTTTCTAAGTTGGAGCAGCTGTCGTTGAAGGGGCAGCAGCAGCGTGAGGTACCGCATGTGTTGTTGTCATGCTGTCTCCATGAGAAAACTTACAACCCTTACTACAGTGTGCTGGCTGATAAACTGTGCAGCATAGATAGGAAATATCAGGTACAAAACTCGACACTAGACCACCACCACTGAATTTATATTTTAAAATAAACAAGTGTATTATGTGTACCATCGAATTAAAAATATCATTCATATCATTTTAAATATACATTTAATGTGCAATGTATGAAAATTAATTCAAAATGATTCAAAATTGCTTTAAGTTAATTTTTAAAATTTAAGTAATTGTTTGCTTTAAGTGGAAACTTTATTGATTTGTGATTTTTGTTATTTTTATTTTATATTACAATGTTTTTAAATTGTTCGCAGCTATCAATACAGTATTCTGTGTGGGATAAAATAAAGGAGATTGAATCTCTATCCAAACAGTTGACGACCAACTTGGCACAGTTTCTGATCCACCTGTTTATATCCAAAGCACTACCATTGTCCATTCTCAAGGTACACTAAATAATACATCACATAAGGAAATAAATATAATGATTATATATATATATTACTGTTACAATTGTTTTAAATTATTACCTAAGTAAATATATATAATTATTTACAGATTATCCAATTCTCCGATTTAAACAAGAAGACGGTCCGGTTCATGAGACAGATACTCCTGGCTATCATAATGAATGAGAACTTGCAAGCTTCACTGGAAGTGTTCCACAGGATAGCCAAACCCCCGAAACTACACATGTTCAGGGAGAGTTTGAGATTATTCATACAACACTTCTTGATAAAGAACGCAGGCAAGCAGAACACGGTGCTGAGCGAAGAGGAAATGACGACGTTGAAGGAACGGGCTCAGGAAGTAGATAAAATACTCACGATGCACGAAACTAAATTAAGATTTTAATTAAAATAACGTTTATTTATCTAGTTTTATTCATTATTATAATTCCTTTTTTTCTACAACTTTAAAATATGATCAATAATACATTACAGCAAACAATTAGTATATGTATATTTTTTTATTGTTGAAGTGAAACTTCTTATGCGACTTCCAAGGAGGTAGCATCAAATGTTTAACTTTCCTTGGGGGGGGGGGGGGGATAAAAATAGAGCGACAGGGAACGCGCGGCCCTTGACCGCATGCGGGCAATCAAATGTGACTTGTGAGGAATGTTAATAAAGTCTGTCTTAAAGGAACCTTAAAAATTCCCTAAAAACCACTTTCTACTACTTCCTGTTTTCATTTCAAAATTAGCAAACTCCACGCACGATTAATATTTTTTTTAGGCGCTCGTTTTAATTTTTTTTTTACCATTAGTATTTATAATCGAAGTAGGTGGGTAGGCTAGGTACGTATGTTTTGTAGTGATATATACTCCACAGATACAAAAGCCACCCCACAGGCCGCAGCCGTCAGTTTATCTTATCTGTGTCTGCTAGAACCGTTATCTATTATCGAAATATTGATAATAGTTCCGTTCACATAGCAACAGCTCGGCTATTTTATTACTTGAAAATGTAACACATATTAAGTTTACGATAAAATCTCAATCTTGTTAAGTAAATTTAATATCCAAATCTAAAATAAACGATCGCTATCATACACAATTGTAATATTTTTATCATATATATGTATATTTTTTGCGAAGATTTCACATGTTAATCGTACTATAACTTAATTATCTGTCCATAACTCACGCTTGGCGGGACAGGGACTGCGTGTTTCGCTATTTTTTATCTGTTTCAAAAGATACAACTTATTGTACGCACAGATACAACATATCTGATAAAGGCACTGTTATGTAAATTTCTAATTGAATTAATTGGTTGCGCAAACGGTGTGAAGGAGCAGCCGACTATGAAATATGATTTCCATAATGATTTCAATCTATTTGGGTAAGGTACACACAACAGCCATTAACGTATACCTAGCATTATCGTATACAAAAGAAACCAATTACTCGTTGACTGTAAATAAGTAGTGTTATAAAATTGTATTCCATCCGGACGATTTGCATTACGATGTTAAACATGGTAATGCTATTAAAGATTATGATGATTTAAATCAGTTTTAAAGAGAAGGTACTCAAAATAAAAAGCTATTACAATGATGCCTTGTTAAAAACACGTAATTACTTATTCTCGTTCACGTGATTCTTCGCATAAACCGTATCTTTATTAGAATTGTCAAAAATAAGGGGTAATTCATATTATTAAAAAAAAACAAAGTTTTATCCATATCTTTGGGTGTCGTTTAACAGTTTCTTGTATTTTTGGGTTAACGTTACAATAATTATGATAAATACTATGAGAAATATTTATGATATAAATAATTGATGTGGCTGTTTCTCATTTTTTGAAAATCCTCAAGCTCGAAAACAGACAAAATAATATTTATCTTTATGAGTTAGCTTAACCAAATTGATAAAAATGTCTCATATTTAAATTTTATTATTTCGATATCAATGTAATCAAAAACCGTATTTATAATTTAATTGAATAAATTTATATTCGTACAAGATATATTTCAAGAAACAATATTACTGTCAAAATCATTAAAAAAATTAAAATCAATCTTTTGACTCATATATGTACTTATCCATAATTTACAAAATTCAACCATTCTCATTTCTCAAGTTGCAATGACTTTAGCTTTAAAATGAAAATTTTAAAAACTAAAAATTAATTCTATAACACATTATCCTAGATTTGTAATCTATAAAATTTTCAAGAGTATGTGCTGGTTTCACCCCAAAGAAAGCGGTATTTCGTTACAAGTTGTCCGCTTTAGTTACATCTTTCTTTTGATGAAACATTATGTTTATTTATTTCTATCTTGAGATCTATCTGTGTATGAATAATTCAGAAATGATTTCTGAGACAATTAATCCGGACGAATTCATTGTGTTTTTGATTTAAGTGCAGTCGTATTCAATGCGCTTCATTAAGCATGTTGTCCTACATACATGAATTCCTTATCGATATGACAAAAAGATATTTTATTATAAAATTATTTCCAAAATGTTAGATAAAGAATTACATATTTTACATAAATTATTATAAAAATAGAACCAAAAATAATGTGTTAAAACACGAGGGTGACGTATTATAAACGTTGCTTGTATTATTTATCTCAGTGAGCCTGTGACCACGGTCAGTGCAATCTGGCCGAAATGTCAAATCAGGGCAAATAATACAAGATTGTGTATTATTTACCCTGATTAAAATACCCGCGGTTAAAACTTTAAAATGATGTTATTTTTTTAAACAGTTGTTTTTAATAAATAAAGTTAATTCCTTACATCCGGGTATCCAAAGAGTTTCTAAAAAAAAAAAAAGACTTTCTAGGGGCCTTTTAACTCCCTTCAAAGTTTTAGTTACACATATTTTAATAATAGTTTACAATTTCCCTTCTATATAAAAGCATATAGAAGAACATTACGATATAAGGAAATTTGTAAATATTTTATCAGAATTAAATTAATAAGTCCCCCATAGACATATAAATGGTAACCTTAATAATAATAACAATATTTTAAAATATTTTTGTCATTTGATAAATTCAAGTCATAAAGTTTTATCTTTAACAATATCTATTTTGATCGCATCCATAACACCATTTGTGATTGAAAGTAACGCCATCTATTCTTACGATTAAACAACTTACCACATTAATAATTCTTTTTATATAAAAATTAAACTAAAAAATGTAGTGTTCCAGTGAATTTTATGTGATATCACACCAATGTTATCAATAAGATTATATTTAATATTTTTGTTTCACCATTTACAAAGGGTTTCTATTTTTTCATTACAAATTTAAAAAGAGGCGCTAAATTCTGCGATCGTCGTGACATCTTACGTATAAAATTGATATTACAAAAACAAAGAGAGCTAGCTAGCCACCACTAGAAATTAAGGTTGTGTTTTATCTCTGTCCATCGGGGCTGTGCATTTTAAGTGTGAGTAAGACGGAGTTTACACTCTCGGCCATCAATTCATAACCATCTTTCTTTCTTGTGCAACTGTTTCTCGTCGGTCGTGTTCTAGCCTCTAGGATCTAGTGCGAACGCAGGATGGACGCCATTCGTGCGAGATAAATTGTGGTTTCGCTCACGTAGCGACAGTGCGTGCATCAGTGGCGGGCGTGGAGTATGCTATATGTGTGACTGGTCCGGTCGGGTGGCCTCGGATTGTGGAGTGTGTGGAGAGTGCAGAGAGTACGGAGAGTGTACGGCAGCTTCGGCTGAGCAGGCAGGGCGGAGAGGTATGGCGGGCGCGAGGTGATCGGGCGGCCGCGGCGTCCGCTCGCGCTCCGCCGGCCCCATGCGAGCGCCGGAGGTTTTATGGGTGTTTGCGTGAGTTGCCGGCGCCGCGAGCGAAAGGCACCCGAGAAGCACTGGGTGCCCGTCGCGGGCGGGCCCGCTAAGGGCGCGGTGGCAGAGTTGCTTCCGCGGCGTGTCGACCTGCAAGCCATGGCAAACTCTATCTCCAATATCAAAATGACCAACCCTATCAAGGGCATCGTGAGCAAACGCCGAAAACGATACGTGAAGGACGGCTTTAATTTAGACTTAGCATGTATCCTTTTGTGAGTGATTTGTGAAATGGTTCATTTAGCTGTTGAGCTAACTGCTGCAGCTCTGAAAAGTAATCTAGCACTTTGGTAACCCAAGGTTCAGTGTTTAAAAAAAAGTCTTATTTACATCGAAAGAACATGTAAGTTGCGTTAGTATATTTAAGATTTAGCATTTAAATTTTTCTCACGTCATAGGTTAGAGAAAACTCTGCTTTTATATTTAGAGGCAAACACACGACTAAAACTATCTGAGCTACAATTTGAGTACATTGTTCAAGAAATTAAAGTTATTATCTGTGAAGTAGACTGTACTTCTCAAAAAGTCAACAGTTTAGATGTGAAGCTAGCTGTACATGTAGGTTGATATCTTGCATAGCAACACATAACCTATATCTACAAGTGTGTATAATTAGATGTTATCTGATGTAGAAACCTAAATAGGCACAGATGAGTGGTCTGTAGACCTCAGGCAGGCTTTGATAGTCATCAATATTAAGAGGTGGAGTTAGCAAGAGAGTTGAGAGAAATCTCCTCACTTTCTGTTTCATCATTCTTAAGAATAATGACATGAACATTAAATTAAAATGTGATCTTTGCAACCAATCGCTACCAACTTCAATAATGAGTACAACAGACATAATTTTATTTCTGCCATATTATAACACATTTTAATTATGATCAATCATAATATATTCTATAATTTATCTCTGTGCTTCATGAAAGCTCAAATTTAAGCTATCTTTTACACAAACACCACATTGATTGGTTATTTCAGCAGCTGATGTAGTTATCACTATGTAGAGAACACTTTCAATTAGTTTAACACAGCTTTTTATTTCCAAAAACAAATCTTAAGATCTTGTTAGTCCATTGATAGATTAAAATGTTCTCCCTGTTGTAGATTACAAAAAAGGCATAGCCATAAAACATTCTCAATATTTATAGTTGTATGAAAAGGAGTACATAATAGGTCTTGTGATTGATATGATAAATACAAATAATGCCAAGTGATTTTTGAGCTAACTGTATGTAGATTTTATTATATGGTTAGTAATAGGTTTTTTTCTTAGAGATTTTTTCTGTCTTTTTCGTTAAACATTAACTTTATCTAGTAATAGGAGTATAATTCAGATCCATATATGAGTCTCCGCTTCTCACTGACAAGAAAGCATTGTGTGAAATGTATAAAGGTGTTATGTTGGCAGCGATTCTGCTGTGTCACTTGCCACAAAATTAAAACCCAATTTATATTTTATTTTAAATTGGTTATATTTAGTCCAGGTTCAATGTTTCAATTGTTACTTATATGTCCATTATCTCAATAAGATTCCAATAGTAGTAAGACAGTTTAGTCTATAACTTAATACTTTATGGTATGTAATCCTATCATCCTTCACAGTTATTCCCATTTTTATTATAGATATTAGTATTTTTTAAGGAAATTTTTCATATTAATTTGAATTTTATCATGTTTTGGACCTACTGAATTTAATTTTCTCGGTTTCCAAATAACTGTGTTATTTATTCTTAGTTAGTTAACTTGTTATCGGTCCACAGTAGAAAATTACCTCTTGGTACATTTTAATCATGTTCATGTACTTATGCTTAATACAAAGCGGGGTATGAGAATGTCATAACAAGTTCAAATGTTTCAACTTTTATTGAAATCATTGAACCATCAATTCTATTCATATATTACTGACCTGTTCCTTATTGAAGGTAAAGTTAATCTATTTATAGTATACAATGCAAGAAATATATCTTTATGAAGGTCTATAATAAGAGCTTTAGTTTGTTCATATATTTTTTGTATATTATAGTATCAAGAAGCATTTCTCAAATAAATAATTGTATGTGTGTAAGTGACTCGCTATACTGCAACAATTTGAAAATAACATATTTCAAGTTTGAATATTCTAAAAATGTTAAATTTATTATCACAAGACTTGTCTTTGTCTGCCTCTATTTTAAAAGCTCCATCCTCTGCATTGATTTTAAATTAATCATAATCCTTACAGAGTCCATACATATTTAACGTAAATGTTTCAAATCTTTCTATACCTGTTACTGGATTATTGATCATAGACTTTTGAACATAACTTGTATATAAAACAAATAATTTTATTATTGTTGTATACAAATTAGTGTTGTAATGATGATGTCTATGTAGTTCTGGTTAGATATGGAGCAACAAATGCACCGGCCATTATCAGTTCAGGTCATTCAACCCGACCAATCAAGTTATTGCTAAATTAACAATTTATGACAAATTATCATTATCAATGTGATTGTGAATTTATTTATCCTTGTTATAAATAAGGAGTATTCTGTTATTTAGATGAATCTTAAATATTTTTTATATTTCTTTTGAGTACATTATCTCAAGATGATTTTGTATGTATGGGACCAAAATGAAATGTGTTGATAATGGAATTACTATGAGCATATTTTTATAATATAACTAGTAGGAATTGTCTAGTCAAGTCATTTGTCAAGACCTTACTAGGCCTTCATTGGTCACTACTTATTAAAGAGCTGAAAGCTGCCGTTGTAATAAAATACAACATTATATTATGTGATGTCCGTGTGTTGAAGACTGATTTGTTTTGCTTTCAGTATAATGTGTGTCTTGTAACATAACGTTTTCCTCTGACATGATCTTTGTTTTCACTTTTTCCGATATTCCGAAGTATTAAATTTTATAAAGATTCTACAACTTCGTATCTTTTAAGGAGAACTAAACAGTGCTAAATTTAGTTATTCTTTAGTATATTCGAAATTTAAGTGTTCTTAATTTTCGTATTTCAACAGGCTCATATAACGAGTGTTCGACCCGCCTTTTATATTAAACAGCGTACGTAGTCAACTAATGAGATATATTAAAATTGTAATCAGCTGTTTATTGCCCACGTTAACACTATAAAGTGGTAATTATTCGAAGGGTCTCAGCGTTCATACATTTGCTAACGTATTGTTTAACATTGGCCTCCATGGGTACAGATATGGACTCCGGCGTTGATTAAATATAAAACGACTGTCTTACTTTTCAAGTTGTACTCTTCATACGAACACACAGTTCATTAACGATATTATGTTTTATTTCGTAATACTGTAGATTATTTCATATTTCTCATCGTTTTATATTGAATATTTATGGTTTTAACTAATTTTAGTTAATTTCTATAATTCATAAATATATTTTGGAGAATAGTTATAAAGAATAAAATTTCTCATAAACTCATAACATTAACTTAACTCATAATGTAAAATATTAATTAATCTATTTATATATCCGTTAGTATACAACCTCTTTATTGGAACCTCTATAACGGTTAGTTATTTATATGTAATGTTGCCATAATAAAAACTCCTTTGTCACTTCGGTCCGTTGTCGGCATAGCAACAGTAGGATTGCAGTGAGGTGTGAACGTATTCTTATTAGCCGGTGAAGTCAATCATACTATACAATACATGTACATTCATCGCTAGACTGCACGCCGCCAGCCTCAGGCCTCACCTTAGTTACTACCTCAACTTAGTTATTGTCAACATTTACGACCGTCTCTTTAAAACGGACACATTGTAATGAAGCCTGCACCGATCTTATTTCATGTTTATTTTTTTTTTATATTCATCATACAGTTCAGAAACGAGACTAAAGTAAGTTTTATCTAAATTGCTGTATAATTTATGCCGGGCGTTTGTACCTAAATCCTGTTTTTAGAAGAGAAAGCTTTTGCCCTGCTTTACTTTCTGGCTAAAAATGCTAACATGCTCATTAGGGTCCATTAATAGTGGCTAGGAGAAACTGGATACAATATTCTAGAAAATTATAATTCGTACATTAAAATATACGTGATATGTGTAGAAATCGTTTATTATTATACACTTGACAAACCAACTGAACAAGAGGTTGTGTATGTACGCTCGGACTCCGTCTACGACAGTTCTTCAAAATATGTTTTCGTATTTTAAATGATATTTAAATGCAAACGTCGTAAAAGAAATAATAATTTATTCAAACATTACGTACTGGTTAGATGGGATACGGTTCAGTGAAAGGATATTAACATTGATGTGCGGATAAATATATATATAACAGTTTATATGATTGTATGTATGTTTGTTTGTAATTCAAATTATAGACTATTGGTGTATTGACGATAGTGTCTTATCTAACTTTGTGTTCGGTTTTAATTTCAATATTTTCGATGTAACTTAGTAACGTACAACTTGTTAACACTAGGTACGCATTTCAGCGGGTAACGTACTTTAAACTGCTTAAAGCTTCGGTCACGCCCGAAGCCAGGGTCACTGATACAATTACCATGAGAAAATAAAATGTACATTTAACACGCTCTTCATATTAGACCTCTTAACTCTACTTCTGTTGGGCATTTCTTATTTTTTCAACAGGAAAACAGATTACAACATTTTGGATCTGCGAATCAAATTTACGAAAGACAAAAATAGATTTAAAAAAAACTACCGATACCCGTTTCGTAGCCATACATGCGAAAATATCTCTTAATGTTATATGACATAGATGTGACAATAGCCGGTGTACATTTGACAGATGTTTTCTGCTCTAAGTTGCGCGGCTGTACGGGCATCGCTCTCGGTAATAAAAGCTACACTTAACGATCTCAAGGTCGCCGTTCAATAGTGAAATTGAAGCCGCCTAGCAACACACGCTGTTTAACATTACTCGCCTCTGTTACTTGCAACTTAAGCTCCATATTCGGTCGTACTTCTGCCGGTCGTACATATATAATATCACCTTGGTATAAGGCTAGTCTTGTACGTTGCATAAATCAAACAATATTCTTTGAAATATAATACTACTTACTCTATTGTAAAATTCAATAATGTTTACTGGGTAGCTTTCGAGCTGTAGTATAACGAACGTCCACACTTATTTCCATACGTCACTACTCATCACCGACTTATCGCACCAATAACCGATTCCGACAAAAGAGGTAATGTTCTAACCATAAAATGTCTGCGGTTTTCTTGTGAACTTGTCTGAATTAGCTAGACCTTTCATATATTTTTTTCAATGTTTAATCTTAAAATACACACACATATGTATTATGTATACAATTCATTTTTATTTATATTACATTAGTTGTATATCTATATTCAAGATATTTTCGGTAACGTTATGATATTATTATTTTTATCAATTTTCGTAAGGCCGTTGTTTATATGTCACGAGTCGATAATGCATTTCATTGTTTATTTTTGTACATCACAATATAAATAAAATATGACAGAGAATTCCAAAACAGGATTAAATAATATGGAGCTCGTGATGAGAACAGGTCTGCAGTGAACCAGGGAGGGGATGTGTTTGACGCTAACAACAATGAAATAATATCTTTTGTATGAAAAAAGTACATTTAATGAGAGGATTTGAGATTTAATTCAAGTTTGCATTACACTACAAACGAATCCTTCCAGTTTCTCATCTAATTATCTCCTTCAATACTGTAATGTGGGATGATTTATGAATGAAAAATTTAAAACGCTCTTTCTATAGTTTGACGTGCAAACCTGTTGCGAACATACTATTTACGACTACAGTTGTTTTTTATTGCTTAAATATTTCTCTTAGGAAAGCCAAAGTACTGATTGTCAAATGATTGAAATTTAAATGAAAACAATATTATTGGACTAGATGTCTCTTCTGCCCGTGATCACGTTTGCTGAAAAGTAGCCGAAACGTCGGGAGTATGTAGTTTTTACAATAATAAAATAGGCGTAGTAATAGGAATAATATAGGCAGTGGTGGTCTAGAGGTTAAAGGCCCGCCTCTGATGCATGAGGGCGCGGGTTCGATCCTGGCAAGTACAAATGTGATTTCTCCGAGTCATATGTATTTTCTAAGAGTATTTGGTCACCCTAGCGGACGGTGACGGAAAACATCGTGAGGAAACCTGGACTTATAATTTCACAATTATAAGCTTGAAATCACCAACCCGTCTTGAGCGAGCGTGGTGATTAATGCTCAAACCTTCTCCATGTGAGAAGAGGCCTGTGCTCAGCAGTGGGCTCTGACAGGCTGATGACGAATCGGAATAATTAAAATTTTATATACGTATCATCTTTAGTACATTTTAAATATGAAAAATGATTTGAATATTATGAAGTTTATGTAGGTCGTGTTAGTCAGTTTTGTTTGTGAGCGACAACCTAACGTTAATACATGAAAGTGATTTATTCAAGAGATTCGTCATCGTTTCATTTCTTTAATCGTATTCTGCAATTCTTTAATTTCTGTCCGCTCAATATTTATCATTTTCTTTATATATTAAAGCGTAGAAAATTTTTATTTTATTTAAACGTAGGTTTTGTATGAGGCAAAGATTTTTTTTTATCGTCGAGATATCATATGTGGGTTGACACTTAACAGCATCTTTGAGGTTTGATAAAATTATTTCTTTGTTTCGGTTATAATATAGGTGAAAGTGTAGCTTGTCGGACAACTATGTGTTTATATGCGGATTGGTTAATCATTTCTTAAGATTGACAAGTTGAATATAAGGCTCTGTGCACACTGGGCTTAAGTATTATACTTGGAGAGTGGAAAAAATATTAAAATAATAATTTCATTTCAAAGACGAAGTACTATATTATTTTAATTAAAGTCTGTTTTAGCAGTATTTCTTTATATGCAAATATGTATCTTAATCAAGATTCGGCCCGCGTGGAACCTTTAGTTGTACTCAGAGAGTACTGAAGTTATTCTTACTGATGTAAAAAGATCATCATTGACATATGTCGTCTGTGTCGAGACACTTCATGCAAAATATTTTTTTG
>JAAAKD020000070.1:6242851-6256466 GCA_010014825.2 Danaus melanippus
CCACGTACAGAGGTCAGTGCACCCTACCTTGTATTTGGCTACCGGTATATTTGTGATTGTCAAATAACTCGTCTGGAGGCAGGGGAAGTGATGCCTGTCTGTTTGTCTGTCATTTATTTAATTGGTTTTATTTATTCATCACTTGCATCTATCATCAGCTCCTACAATAAACTGCTATTGTTTCAATGATCAATACAAAATTTTTAAATCAATGTTACTAATATCATTTATTACGAGATATATTTTTTTTAATCTAAAAATTGCATTAACTGAACATAACTAATAACAAATTATTCCTATGTGACGAAAATGTAGTAATTTTTTATTAGGGTTCAGTGGTCAAATAGACCAACCGGCGCTTAGTAGCGAGACGACTCCTTCCATCTGTCTGGTTGTCATCAGGCTGTATTTCAATAATCATGATAGTCTATTGAAATTTTTTTAAATTTATCTTCCGATTACGAAAGAAACTACATTAAACTAAGGGTGTTCACTTCCATCGACATGGTTTCCATAGATGATGGTCCGGTAGTTATTCCGTTAAAGATATATAATAACTCAAGCCATTAAATATAGTAAGTGAGTGTCAAACCCAGCTGTTACCTTATAAACATGACCTGGTGTCGGTATTTCCAGGTGCAAGTGTTCGCCTTCAAGGACCACGAGCCGCCGAAGATCGGTCAGATCCAACCTTTCTGTGAGGACGTCCACAACTGGCTCAGCAAGGACCCTCGGAACGTGGCCGCCGTGCACTGCAAGGCTGGCAAAGGAAGAACTGGTGAGCTTTATCTGGTCTACTAGACTAGTACACACGCACACATATATATATATTTATATACACACTCGTTTCCTCGACTCTACCCTCGTACATAATTGAAATTAATTTCATTAATATAAAAGACAGTATGTCGTCTTAGGTAGAGCGTTAAGCACCATTGTAAAGCGGAATATTGGTTGTGAGGGTGGGGTAGTACGAGTATAACTTAAAGAGCACGAATATTATATACAAGTTGATTATGTTTATTTTAATGGCGTTGATGAAGAACACGATGAACTTATGTAGACCTATATACTGACATATAATATAAACATGAAACAGGCACATTTAAAGGCCGCACAGTGTACGAATTACATGAATTCCTATAATATATATGGTCCGCAGCGGAATGGGTTTTCGCGTTCCGTATAATAGTTTGCAGGGTAGACCAACAAAGGGCCGCAGCGAACGGATTACATACGTAGTTTATAACTTATATTGTTCCTATTGTGATGCAAACATTATACGACCCGGCCGTTTGTATTTTTCGGGTTCTGTAATTACGGAATTTCTTTACGACCTGTAATTGGTCGTATCGCTGGCGTCGGTTTTCGCGGGGCGTCGTAAATTTGCTTGGGATCCCTTTTGCGTGTTTTTTTTTTGCGGTCACCCAAAAACGGTGTATAAAAAAATTGCGGTGAAGTCCTACTACATTGAGGTACGTAATGAAGAGGGTTATTTTACATTGTTTTTTGTTACTGTCTTTTATTTGATCCTTCTCTCGTATTTTTTCATATATAACAGGATGTATTTACCTTTATTTTTTAAATGTTCAATAGTGGAAAGGTTTGATTAATACAGATGAAGAAATAAAAATAATAGGATTTTTTTTACACTCAGAAATTAATTATTATTATTCATATATAGTAAAATATTTTCTTTACATTTATTATATAATTTTTATATTAGTAATTATATCGAATATTAATAATAATCCTTTTTAATATATATGAATGTATACATCAAATAGTTGTATTGACTCGGACTAAAACTAACAGTGTGGGTTCAGGAGATAAGTAATGACAGTAACAATTAATGTTTATTATAAGTGTATTTAATTCGTATAACACTCGTTACGTAATATAACAATACACACATTAATTATTGTTAAATATGTTCCAGGTACGATGGTGTGTTGTTACCTGTTGTACAGCGGTCAGAAGACGACGGCGGATGAGGCTCTTAAATACTATGGGAACAAGCGCACGCACGACGAGAAAGGTAGCGTACGTTCATATACACCGTGTGGTTGAGACGGGATGGTACAGGTGGTAGCTCAGTAGCAGGTTCGATGCCGGAGGACTTGTCTGATATCGTGGTTATTAGAATTAGTAATTCGTGAACAAGAAAAAGATTTTTGAAACTAACTTTTAGACTTTCCCCATTAACTGGTTGTTATGATCAGATGTGTTCTTTCATCCGTCCGGATACCTTTCTTGCCAATATATAGGGACCAATAGTGTTATTAAAATCATTGTATATAATGAAGGAGTTGTATGTATGTATGTGTCCAGGTGTTACGATCCCGTCGCAGCGCCGCTACGTGGAGTACTACGCGGCGCTGGTCCGCGGAGGTCTTTCGTACCGCGCCACCAGGGTTCACGTGCGGGAGCTCCTCATGTACCCTCCGCCGGCCTTCAACGGCTCGCAGTGTACTCTGCAGCTGACGGTCACGCAGGCTGACCCCTTCCACAAGGTCTCTATTGTATAACGACATACATACACACCACACACACACACACACACACACACACACTTATTATAATATGAGAAGTATAACATCCAAAGCTCTCGACAACCTACTAAAACACTCGGGCCTGTCCAGAACTCATATCAATTCATACTTGGAACGAGAATCGAAGGCAGCCCTAGTAGGTTTGTTTTAAATTTGGCTAGGCAGAGAGAGGCGTTTATATCTGTATCCTGTTAATAATAATGACCAATACCGCTCGGCCAGACGTCGCTGGGCAGCCACGAGGTGCGTCGCCACGAGTCCGTGGCGCGCGTGGTGGCGTCGGCGTGTGCGCCGCTGGCCGGGGACGTGCGTGTGGACGTGTACTGCAAGCCCAAGATGAAGATGAGGAAGGAGAGGCTGTTCCACTTCTGGTTCAACACGTACTTCGTCACCGCCGGCGTCGGAGCCGCCAACGTGCCCGCGCCCATCGACAGTCAGTGACACACTAAGACTAAATATACTGTAGTTTCATTAATAATAAATTATTGACATACATGAATAGAGTGTCCCTCTCATACACAGATACTTTAATATTTTGGATAGCTGAATAAAGTAAAAAACAAACGTACTACATGTTCCCGTCAATGTGAAATGTATGAAAAGGCAATTTCTGTTTCAGGTCAAAACCAGGAAACGTTCAAGCTGACGCTGGACAAGTGGCAGTTGGACGACGCGCACAAAGACAAGCAACACAAAATGTACAGCGCTGACTTTAAGGTGAGCGCTTGACTTCAAACGATACTTGGATAGGGGTATGTAGGACAACACTGGTCGACTCGGGGTGTTGACGCGTATGGCCGGGGTCCACTTGGGATCCAGGCCAGAGGTGCGCCTCATAGAACTCCTTTGACAGTTAACGAATTCAAAAATCATATTTTTCCTAAAACACCTTCCCAATACACACTACTGAAGGAAGGTATTTGCATTTGCAAACCCTCGGATAGTGATTGTATCATTGATTCTCCAGGTGGAGCTGATAGTCCATAAGCTGCCCGAGTCGTCGACGTTCAGCGTGCCCCGCGGCTCGTCTCCGGCCAGTTCGTCCTCGGACCCGGACACGGAACACGAGCAGGAGTGGGACTCCGGTGAGACTGACTACACTACGGACAAATATCTCCAGACAGATCCCGAGATCGATCCTGAGATAGACCGCGACATATCGGACGCGGCCGACTCCAACAGGCAGCTTCACACCGGCCACGAGTACCATCGTCAGCGGAAATGCGACTCGCTACCGGGTTCCAACCCTTTCTATCCACGAAGCGATCCGTTCGCTCGTTCCGACCTCCCTCCCCGGTTACGAGCCGGGCCCGACCCGCAGCACTCCCCTCCCTACCAGTATCTGTCCAACGTATCCGAATATCCCGAACACTTCCCCCGAGACTGTATGAGGGACCGCCCGCCCCCGACACACACCGAGACCAACACCAACGGTGACGATGACCTCCTCTACACCGACACCGAGCCGGTCATGTTCGACGAACATAAACTACCAGACTACCGCTTAGAGAAACTACCGGACTACACTCACAGCGGCTACTACGACGATAAAAATAACTTTAATGTACCGATGACGCGCTACGACGTGTGTCCCGGGAACGACTACCAGGCGGACCGGTTTCGGGGGGGATCCCCGGCGGCGGAGGACGCCGACACGATGGAGTACCGCGGAGATAACACGAAACAATATGATAGGAACAAGAAGTGTAAGGACACGCTGACCAAGCCGCGCCTGTCGCTGGGAGACATGAGGGCTTCCTGGAGAGAGTTCAGCGGCAAGTTCGGCGAGAACAGGAAAAAGAAGAATAGGGACGACTGACAGAACTATAGGAGACAGAATAGTAATCGACTGACACTACATGGGCGTTTGTGTCCAGTTATTGTGATGATAGTTGTGGTCTCACGAGGTCCTGATGACTCCGTGACTGGACCGTCACTGGACTGCTCGTCCAAGCAAACCCTTATTCCATCGATAGTCAGTAGCAGGTGTTAGTTGTTTCGTTTGTTCCGTTTATATACCAAATTAGTTTGTACAGTGATAGCGGTAAGTCCCGGATATTCAAGTAGGTCTCGACTAGGAGTCAGATATATTACTGTACCAAGTCTGGCAGATTTTGACTCACTTTGATATACAATTTTAATGGTTATACTGCAAAATTTTCCAAATCATATGAGAAATCGAAACCTGGGCTAGCGTCCAATAACGAAAACGGTCGGCACAGCCTTATAGAGAAAAACCGGTGCTAGGGTTGGCACATCTACACCTTGGTAATTAATTGAGTATGATTAAAATATTTGTATATTGTCATCCAGTAATGTAACATGAATATAAAACTTTGACTATTATGATAAATAAAGTTTTATATTTATGTATAACAAAATATATATTGTGACGACCCTAACACGTCACGGACTCACGAGATGTGATTTATATAAACCAATCAATTTAACACTGAAATTACATTTATTCTTTCATATGAATGCTTACAGACGACGCTTTATGTTCTCGTTGATGTAAAAATTCATTGAATACTAAAATATTTGATGTTAGAGACTTTATTTTTGGGTGTGCCTCGGTGGAACTCCTGAAGGATCACGAGACTAAATAAAACATCAAGAAATGGCCGTATACAATACATTTCCGAATAATATGTAGAGTAGATTCGACCTCGAAAGTTTTTATAATTGCCCGCTTAAATATAAACAGTGTGTTCATGTCTCTACTGTGTAGTGACAGAGGTAGTGTCAGGTGTATATGTATGTATGTGGTTGTAGCGTCGTCGTGCGGGCGCGTGGGGCGCTACCGGCCGCTGTCGCCCGCTAGAGACCTCGACCACACGTAAATATAACGAGCCGAGCAGGCAACACTGCGGCCCGGACGTGCCGGGCACTGCTTATACCACCCCCACCACGCACTCACCACATCCCCACCACTGACCATCACTGGAAGCCATTCATACATAGGAATACCTTGTATTCTATAACCGTTAAACTCTGTATAAATAAAAATTCATTTAGACACTTCTCCCTCACCCACGTGTCGTGTAACATGTGTGCGTGTGTGTGTGTGTGCCGCTCGTCCGTCCGCCGCAGGTCGGTAGTTCCCCGTATAACACTGTAGGTCGAAGGCCGTCACCCGCTTACCGTGAGAGTGTTTATGTTGGTTCCTAGTACGCCCGGCACCGCTTCTTCCTATCACCACATTATTATTTGTTTAATATTCGATGCCTGCTCCCCTTTTCTAATTTATTTTTGTGCTTTTTCAGGTTTCTTTTTAATCCCATCCTCACGTGTTAAACAGACTATATTCCGCTTCTATTAATGTGCATGCTACACCGCGCGGGCCGAACAGGAAACAGCTAATTTAAATATGTTCTTAACATCCACGTTGTTTGTGAATATCGTTTTCTGTTCGTCTCTCGTACACATCTTGTATATACCGTTGTCCTTGTGGAATGTGTTTTGTGTTAAGGTGTATATAATATTTCATTTAACATGGCACCCACACATGTAAACAGTCATGTTAATATTATTAATGATTACAGCTGTGTGTGTGTGTGTGTGTGTGTGACGTCACTGTAACCATCGCCCCGCCTCACGCTTCGCTCGCCTGAACGCATCACACATGCCACGTTTTATTTTCTTTTGGTTTTTTATTTTTGAACGCCTTTAAAATATTTTTTTTTTGGACCGTGCTATGTCGGTCCAGGTCACCTGTAGAATGTGGCATCTGTAACGTTCTAGCGCTAAATGGGTTGTTTGAATTTTTTCCAGGTGAATCTACATACCTGTGAGTGCTCGCCGGCTCGGCACCGTCGGGGACGTTTAGTGACGAACAGTTAGTGTTCAATGTGTGTTAATGTAGCTACGTGGTATATATATGTACGGGTCGTGCCATGAGACCAGTCTAGAGTCTAGACTGTAGACTGCAGACTGCAGACTGCAGAGCCGCGGTACAACCGTATCGACGACTCACCTTACGACTGAATTGAGTTCACTCATAACCTTTCTTTTGATGCGATGTTTTTCTATACTTCCGGGAGACATTTTGTTTTGCGTCTTAATTATTTTTGGGATGAGGTTTTTGAAATATTTCGACTATTTAATATCTCAAAAATTGTATTGTATCCGAAAACGTGTTTCCGGTGTTTATTAGACTGTTGATAGTAATGGCCAGTGTCGGACGGATTCGCGTCGTCCTATTTATTAACTGTAGGGTTTTTTTTTGTTTTTCTGAGTTTTTTTTTGATCGCCGACATCGAGGAGGCTCGGAACGTTTGGGAGTGTGTAGTTGATAAATACGAAAAATAATAATTATTAATGTGAAAAAAATATGCATCTATACGAAATAGTTTCATTGTATTTTTTTTTTTAATTTAATTGTTATACGAATATAATTTAATTCTGCTTTCTTAAATTTGAAAGTTTCTTAATTGAATACGGCATAGATCCGTCGGAGGTTCTTCCTTGTATTTTTGTTCTGTCCTGTACTTTCTCTGCGAGTTATCTTCGACCACAGCACGAACCTTTCCTCGGACGTCGCTTACTTCATTCACTGATCCTGTTGTTGCATGATAGGTTACTGGTTTCGATTACTTTATAATTTTAATTAGAGAAATACATAGTCGTTCGGCGAGGCAGATCCCACCATAGGACTGGACACTTCAATACGAAATAAATGTTATTTATATACGAATAAAGTATAGATTCGCTCGACGTAGACAGAGTGCCGCGCGAGTCTATGTCTTTTGGAGTTAATAATTTGTTTTGTTTGAGGTCTTCGGGTCCGTACCTATCAGACTGGGTCCACGGGGACGCAGGTTTTCATAGATCTCATTAACTGCCATCTCTTTAGGCTATCATCGTGTCGTATGGGATTTTTTTTAGCTTATTTATTGGAATTTGATAATTTGCGTTTTTGGAAACAATTTTCCCGCGAAAACTTTTAGAAGCACCTACATTTTTGACAAAAACCCCATATGGCACTCTCTCATTAAGAAAAATCACAAAACAGTTGACATAAAAGATTTCTTTATTCTTTGAATCCAAATAAACGCTACCCAAAGAAAATAAATGTACCTTACGAGATACACGTTCTCCGTATCTTAGTATAGAGCTGGTTGGATGATTTCTTTAATTTTATTTCCTCAAGTTAATAATGATTACGAATAATTTAGCATACCTATATATTTTGTTACAAAGAAATATATCATTTTTAAAAAGTGACGCGTGTCTTCATCCTTAAGTTACGGTTAGGGAAGTTTAATTTGTTAGGAACAGGTTTCTTGATTTAATATCTCTAGATTCGGTTATATTGAGGGACGATATTCGTTCTTGTCCGTTAGCTTAGTAACGGGCGCTGATGGTCCTTCAGTAAGGGATGTGACGACTGAGTCTACACGAAACGGGTTGAAAGTGCAAATTACTATAGAATCTAATAATATTAAATCCATTATTTTGTACCTTCGGCCGTCAAACATGTTTGGATTTGTAAATATCGTTAGTTTGGAGTTGTTCAGATCTGTGTTTTTAATTGTCCGTCTCGTTAGTGAGGCCATTTCTTGGCTCGGCTCGAGATGGCCGGCACGCGGTTATATTTTCTATGACGTTTGGGACTTTTTAGAAACAGGAAGAGGATTTTGATTAGAAATAATGGAGAGATATTGAAGTAATTTGGGGATTTTTTGATTTTTGACAATTCTTTACGTAGAAAACTACGGAAATAACATTCAAATATATCGGACGAGTTTCGTGAAATATTTATAACAAAAAAATTGTACGCGAATCCCTCCTCTTGTATCGAATCGTTCTGGAGACGAGTTCATGAGATACGGATGGTGAGTTAGTATTAACATGATATAAGTATAGGATGTCGTAGGTTAGGTCAGGGACGTCATAGAAACAGCGGAATTATTAATAATATATATATTTTTAATATAAATTTAACATTAAACGTAAAGGGTTGATCAGTTTGAACAACAGGAAGGAGCTGCTTATCAATTTTAAAATGTTCTTTATACAAAAAATATATGCTCTCTGTTGTTAGGAACAGCCTCGTTACTCTTAGGATGTTGTAAAGGTATTAAAATTCTTTTTTGTTTTTTGTAAAGGGCTAAAGCTGTCACACGAATGCTTCCAAATGAAATAAATTGTTTTACTTTATTTTCTATAAGTCTCATGATTTTTGTTTATCGTTTCTCATTAATTAGTATGTAATTTAATTCTTTAATGTATGTCACCTTTGTTTTTTTCTTTATGTCCGAATAAAATGTAAATATATCAAGATCCCTGATTCGTTCGCTTGATGATGCGTACTGTCTCAACGATCTCTTTGGTCCGGGTGTCTCCGACGCGTCTTACCGAGTACAAGTCTAGGTGTGACGACACTTGACGACTCGGGCGTCGATCCCTCCTACACGCGACGTAACTCTCAGGCCGTGACGTCCCACTCTCATTCCACGTTCTCGGGATACCTTCGTTACCTTTCTCCGACTACCCCCCGACTGTCCCAATCAACTGTTTAGCTTTAAAAGATTGTTGTTTGCCTTAAAAATGTGATCTTATGACGATTATACTTAAAGGGAGGACTCGTGTCGCGGCGGCGCCTCACAGCCTCACGGCCCGCGATGGTTATGATGAAGGCTTTTTAACGATACCATTTATAACAACTACATCGTGCGACTGTGGAGCGACGCCGCGGTACAGATGAATAATATGCCTTGTATAATGATAACAAAATGAATTATGTATTGTAAGACTTGACAATGTGCGGTTATGATAGGAACAGGAGTGTGTCAATTGAGTACAGATATATAGCGAGGGGGGCTTCGCTGACACGGCGCTCACGGGCCGAGGCAGGGAGAGCAGGGGACTGTGGGTGGTCTATATATATGATAAAACAATGTTTCGGATCGACCATTTTATTGGAAATAAATGTGTTCAAAATTTTTTATAACAATCGACAATTGGTAGTGGTGCCAGTGGAGCCCCCCGCGCAGAATTATTTAAAAAAAACTTTTTTATGGATCGTATGAAATTCTTAGTTCCACAATAATTAAAATAAAAATATGTAAATTTTTTCTTATCTTAGTAAGTAAAAGATCTCATATGACATATTTTTTGTTTTGTCTTTTTTATATTTTGATGAACTTCAGAATAGTCGAGTTGATTTAAAGACAACCTGTGTAAAATAAAATATATTGATGTATACAACACGCCTTTGATTTACCGACACCGACACCGGGACCGGGAGGGGAGGGGGAGGGGGAGTTCACCAACCGAAATATATATATTACGAAACCAAAAACTAAGTTGAATAGTATCTTTGTATGGAGTATGGTCTTGATGATTAGACGAGTTCACTGACCGGTGGTCAGCTCGAAAGAGATCAGATGATTGTGAAGTTGAGTGATAATTATATTATTTGATACGTGCATGACAGAGACAGTGCGGCGACACCACTGACAGACGAGTGACAGTCAAAATAAAACGCAGCATGTGGAGTGAGTTACGAGCCGACGACTGTGAGGATAGGGAAATATAGCACTGAACAGATATTGGAGGGTTAATACATAACAGAACGCCGTCCGAAACAATATTAAAAGAAACCTTAAAAAAACACTAAACTTTTCCGTTTTACTAATAACTTAATCTTTGAGTAGCACTCTTACTACGAAACGATTTACCATGATAGAAGTCCTCACTGACTCAAAGTTATAGGGAATATGAAAGGTGCAATAAAACTTGATGTATTTTATTTCGTCAATATTTTATTAAAAATATAATGTGAGTTAATATAACGAGCAGAGTCCGCGATACAAACAACAGTATCAAACACTGACATCCACAGCGGCTGAATACGACACGAAGTGAAGACGGACCAGTTGGGGGTCGGGGCTCCGCTAGAGCGCCCCCCGACCTCGCCCGCGTCCTCTGAAGCCCCCCCGGCCCCTGGGTCTGGTCTTGCTGGTGTTGGGAGGACTCTTCGGTCTGAGGGCTTCTATCCGTTCAGTGCATCCAGTCGTGTCGCGGCCGTCCGTGAAGTAGGACGCATAGAGCTCCGCGTTGAAGTTGGAGTTGGTGAGCTCGTGGCCGATGGTCACCCAGCCGGGACGGATCGTGGAGTCTTTACCGAAGAGATGCACTCTGGAATGTGAATATACCATTACATCACTGAAACATCAAACACTAATTTAGTATATGGCGCTCACAGTACACACATAACTCATTAATAATAATTTAATCCTAAATATAATCCATCATCAGTAGTAGTACCTTCTTCGTCCTAAACAGAAGTGTTCCATGATGTGGAATATTTCGATGGGCTTCTCCGTGCTGCCGAACTCTGGGTCTTCAGATATGATGAGGTCTATGTCGACGTTGGCATGTATGAAGTCCCCGTCCACCGACCTCCTCACCGTCCCTTTGATGCCCATGAGACAGTGTTCCTTAGTCCTCTGGAACACCGCGTTGTGCTCCAGGTTCTTGGAGTGTCCCGGGTTTTTGATATTAGTTTTGATCCAGCAAATGTCCTCACAACGACGAAATCCCCATTTCTTCAGACATTCCCTTCCCATATCTAAACCTGTAGATTTTGTGAAGAAATCTTTTGTATATTACAGTTATAGTAAAATAATTGTACAAACTAATAGCTTATAATGTTTTTGTATATAGAACATAAGAACATCTGCTTTGATGATTCCATCCAGTTAAAACAATACTCACTTAAAAGACATACTCTGAAATTAAACTATTCAGTTGTGAACATAGAACACACAATAACACTCACCCTCTGAGCTGCCACACCATAGGAACACAAAGGACCGGGGCTGAGCCAAGTGATGCAGCTCTAGAGCCAGGACGTCCCTCCAGCGCCAGCCGGCTCCCAGAGGAGGCTCCACTAGCACCACATCAAACTTACTACCCATTGTCTTGAGATCAAATGTCTGAAATTTAATATTAGTTATTATTGTCTTAACTGATACTTGTTTCTACTTGAATTTAAAAAGATCCTCTTATAATAATACATTGAACAATATCTCTTAGTTTACACTTTATTTAACAAATCACTCATCCACTATTGGACATGTCTTCCATTCAGTCACGAGTTTCACAATGAAAAGAGAATGTGGCATTACAAGTCAGCAGGTTAGGATGAGATTACCATATTTTTTCGCATCTTATTGTTGGCAGCAGGTTTGCTTTCGTAATTGAGATCTGTCAGAATGAGCCAACGCTATATATATCTATCTGCGGATGTTAGGTATTGAGGTATCCCTGAAGCATATCTTTGGACATTTTACTTTGTCCAAAACTAAGTTACCATATTGGTATCCTATATGATACATTTTGATAATTGTGTGCAGACTTAGTACACCTTAATTCCTAAATCACCTTTTCATAAACAGATGACAAGACACACAGAAGGACTCCATCTTTTCACTTTCAACCTTCCTTGAATTGGGTCTGTGTTTCTCTTAAATTATAATTTGGTTTTATTTAAGACTATAGGGACCAGGCTGTTACTGAGATAGTGCATTCACAAACTACGCATCATTTCCACCTACCAACTGGTGGATTGACAGCCAAGAACCTTCAATTAAAATAAGTGTGTATACAAACCTTCAAGTCACATTTTAAGTACATAGGGGGTGTTGCAGTCCGGGCTATGAGTTCATCCTTCAATTTGATGAGTTCTCTCAGTTTAGGATACTCTTCAAAGCGATCAGCGAGTCCTACATCCCGAATATAGTTCTGTGGCCTTTGACCCGTGTCCACAAAATGTTGGCAGTAGTCATTGTGAGGATTTGAAGATTGTGTGCCCTATAATGAAAAAAGTACTTATAAAACCAATATTACTATACTCAGTACTTCTATAAACCAACTGCAACAGTTTGCAATGGGAAACTATATGACATTATATTATAAAAGGTGATGATAACAGTAGATCCAGTAAATGTCAGCTCTATATAAGTTGAAATGAATTGGCTAAATAATAATTTTTATCTAATAGTTAGATCATCCATGCTCAGATTATTGGTAATTTACAGGAAACAAACTATAAACATCAGAATTGATTTTATCTTCTTAACTTACAAAAGATACCAAGGGTATATTATTTTGTATGAAGTTGACAAATTGTTTTTATTTGACTCCTCAAATTAATGAGGTATAGTGTTTATATAAATCTTATGATACAGGCTGCTCGTGGAAGCAGTTTTGGAATAGAAATATGGCTAGATCCTTCACTGTATCATCTAAGATTGGGAACATTACGTACCACTTGAATTACTACTTATAAGTTACCTGATGATGTTTATCACAGTAATAATTTATTTGTCATGAATACAATGCAATCATTCTTATAATTACCTTCAAGAATGTGGATGAATCAGTATACACGAGGCTATCGGGTTCCTTGTGAACAGGTTTCTCATTGCCATCAGAGGTGTACTCTGAGGAGGCTTGTTTCTTAGGTGTTACGTCGAGGGTGGCGCCAAGAGCATTACGTAGCTCGCCCACACTTGAAACACCTAACTGCGAATTGATATTGAGTTCTATACAAGTGAGAGTCGGTTAGGGCAAGAAAAGACAGATTATTCATATTTCTAATCGAGCTGGTATGAGATGTTTATAATATTTTTTACCTAAGAGTTTATTGCAGTAACTAAAGAATAAGAAACAATTTCACTTAATATATATTTTACATAAGAGACACGAAACCGTAAATAATAAAATACCTCAACCGCTATTGAGATAAAAACCGCAATCATACAGGTTACATACTCTCAGATACAGAAAGTCACCGAACTGAGTATTTTTTCATTAGTTGCACTAAACAGAACACATGTCATGATGTCTTTACCGTCTGTATTAGAAGTTTCTTCCGTTTTTGAGATCTTTCACGAATTTCTTTCAACTTCTCACTCATTGTTTGTAAAGTCAATAGTCTTTGAGAGCAGTAAAACTACAGTACTTTACGGATTGCCAAATTATGACGGGACACTGAAGTGATACAGGATACTATGGCAGGAGGCTTGACATTACAGATAACAGTAGCGTCC
>JAAAKD020000070.1:6444188-6459976 GCA_010014825.2 Danaus melanippus
AAAAAGAAGGATTCTTAAAAGTTGCCTTGTTGTTTAGATTTAAAAATAAATATTTTATGACGAAAAAATTAAAGATATGATTAGAAGACGCTGTCGTGATTATCGGGACATCGCATCCCAGATGTTTTACGAATTACATTTTATTCCCCTTGAGTTGGTGAATTAAGCTCTCCATATTTTTGAATTATCATAAAGGGGTTTTAGTACCATGTAATACGTTTAATTATGTGCTACCGAAGGAAAGCCTTAGAAGTTTACATTAAGGGATTATTGGTGCCAATTTTTTTGTAATGTATCCTTGTCCTTTAACAATATTCTCTGTATTGGTAAAGGTCAAAGAATATATTACAAAATCTTTAATATTAATATCATGATAGTGAAGTGAAAATAAATGAGCGTTAATTAAAAATAAACCAGCAAAGCTAATTAGAACGTTTTCTCATTGTTAACTTCTTAATTAAATTCTTTGATATTTTTTTATTATTTATGAAAATATTCTTTAGTAGATCAGCGATGGAATTTTCCAGTATTTTCTCTATAAAGCTAGCTTAAATTCCAGATCTATAATATTGACGTTATACTCTAAGGAATTTATAATAAGGAAACAAAACAAAAGAACAAAATCAAAAAATGTATAACTAAAACCAAATACATTAATAAACTAAGAATAATAAGTATGCTATACTGATTATTATATTTAATAATATAATGTATTAACAGGTTAATAATATTTAACAATGAACGAAACAGTTTCAATATGTAAGATTACATACAAGAGTATAATACAAGAGTATGTTATTTTTTTATACATTTTACTTGTACTTTAAGGTGTCTAAATAATTTTGTGAAGTTCTTTTATTAAATCTGCGAACAATTATTAAATCATACATGCTAGTTATTACCATGGCTGGCTGATTGGCAAGGAGAAGAATTTTTTTTATGTAATATATACATATATTTTTTTGGGGAATTGATGTGATAGGTTTAGGATGAGCACAAGTTTCGCACAGGTGACAAGTATTCTTGACTTATATGTGTCAATAGTATTGGAACATTTTAGTTGCGATGGAAGAAGTGTGTTTGGATTATAGATAAATTCTTTTGAAAGGTATTAGTCTTTCTTTGAACGAATTTGCGAAGATAATGTAAACTGGTTTTTTACAATAACTTTTTAACTGGTTACAATGTATCGTTAAACTGCATCTGTAAACACATAAATGTTGCCATTTTTATTTTCTGTTTAATTGCTTTTTTCATGAACTGTTTGCTGTTATTTTTCATGGTTTGACAGATTTTATCGTATCAGTTGTCTATCGATGAATTAAATAAAAGTTTTGACTTATTTTCATCGTATTGTGGATAATTTGAATGTTTTGAAATATACAAGTAGATAATTAATATTGTTAAGTCACTTAATGGTAGAATTAGTTTCATTAAAGGAGGTTCAAGTAATAAAATTTTCTAAGATTTTTTTCACAATACCAATTTCTTTCTTTTATATTTAAAATTCTATTTTTTTAGTATATAGCATAATTACATAGCTAAGTTTAAAAACATTTATATGCATATTTTTGTTTGCTGGTCCAAAAATAAAAAGAGTCGAGAATAAGTAGAATCTACGAGTATGCAGAGGCTAGATTTTCCTAGAGAAGCACTCTCCAGAATTGGAAAATGGCAAGTTCAAATATTTTCGATGTTCATTTGGATTTATATTTAAGCTTTAAAGTATTAAGATAAACAAAACTTAAATTAGAATTTTATTAAAGATCTACGATAACAGAGGCACTATTCAGAACACTTTTATTTTTATAAATAAACAACGTTTTTTGACTTAATAAAAATTTTACCTTGCCTGAGAAAAAAAGATTGATAGGAGAAATATTTTCCGCGCTTCGTCCATTATTATTTCGATTAAATAAAGGACTGTTCAAATATTATTAGAAACATAATATCTTTCCCTCAGTTGCACTTCGTAATATATTTTTTATTTCAACAAAATATTAATCGTTTTGTGATAGAAAAATCACTGAATTGATCGTATTATAAGAGGCTGTTTTTCATCAACTACTAAACCTTATTGCTTATAATTTGTGGTATTTAATTTCACATGCAACATAATTAGAAAATAATCGAATATATAATTATTGTTTTATCTTTAATATTAATAAAGATAAATAATGAAGGGGTAGATATATTTTTTAAGCATACAACGACTAGAACGATACCAAAGTAAGTTAATGAAAGTACCCACAGATAAAATATATCAAATAATGAAACTACCTTTTAGTTTATTCATAAATATCAGTGTCGTTAACAATCAGATTTCACTTTAAGACTTAACCCCTCTGCAATATTATCATAAGCGTTTTATAACATATAAGAGCAATAAAAGACTACAAAAGTCTCTCATTGTTTTTTTAAGACATAAACTTTTCACATAACTCTTATACAGTCAAGAATACAAAACTGACACGAAATTTCAACAAATTCTAAGAACTAAGTTTTCTATATTTTCATTTATATATAATTATTACCAGATATACATATATGAACCGAAATGAGCTTAAAGTTATTTAAGAATGCATTTAAATCACGCTAGGATCGTTACATAATATTGTCATAGAATTCTTGGATTTTTTTTAATTGAGAAATAAGTAATAATTAAAATACCTTCATATTATTAATGTACGTGTATCTGTCTGTTTATTAATTCCGACTCAACACAATAATAGCTGAATCTAGCACAGTATAAATCTAATATAAATTAAAGCTTTTTTAGAATTATTAAATGAAACAGAATGATTATTGTAATATTCTAATTTCCTATACAAATCAACTTATATACATTCTAATATTTTTAATTTATAAGACCGGCAACGTAAAACATATAATTTCTTTAAATGTTAGCCAAATAAGAATATTATATTTTTAATACCAGTTTTATTATTGGATTTAATGGTTTATCAAATTCGTATAATATGAAGCTAATAAAATTGAATTCACTACTCGTAGCAATGGACCTTTAGAAACTCACGTAATAAAATATTTTCTACTCCGGAGTCAGAAGTAACGCAAGTACTCCAATGAAGCCTTCCTTTCAATAATCAAAAAAATATGTGTAGACATATATATCTTTTGTGAGTGCCTGTAGTTGGGTGGTTTGACATAGAGTATAGTATAATATTATTTACAGCTCTTTACTAATCAAATATTTTATAATCATTATATAATTTAGAATACTTATTCATATAAATACCTTTTCGTAAAACATCCATCCAAAGATTTCTAATGAGGTGAAGAATTCGAAATTATCAAAAGATACCTTTGTGATCCGATTGGAATTACATTAATAGAATATTTTGAAAGGGGTAAATTTTAGGCACATTTAACTCTGAATAAAGCAAATAATAAAATTATTATTTTTTTTAAATACTTAAAGCATATTAAGGTTTTAATACTGCTTTTTAAAACATTTTGACCGTTTCAGCTGTCCTCGTATAATGAATCAATTCAAACTGTATTGATATTAGATTTGTTAATTGAGTTATGTATGATATTTAATTAGGCTTTGATAAGCCGATGACGATGACGACGAAGATCCATACGGTTATTTTTTTTTATCCTTTATTTCAATCGTGTCAGTGGTTTGATTTATATAATTTTTCAATGGCTAAACGGATCCGGGTGATACTGAACGCTCCAGGATGGTTCAGCGATGACTTATTGTCTATAATAAACTACTAGCAGATGCGAAATCGGATATAACTTAACACATATAAGGAAACCCTTTTCCAACTTTCATGAAATTTATATTCAGCAGTTGATTTAGCACATTGTTTCCTTTGGATAAAAATAAATTTGTTCCCATCTTAGAGGCGTTTGAATGCGATCAATATCTTCAAGTGGGTATCTTAGAATTTTTATTTGTTGTTGTAATGCACACAATTATATATATATATATATATTTATGCATAACGGGGCAACAGAGTAGACGGCCTACCTGATGGAGATAGAACCGTCTCCCATAGATATCCGCAACATAGTTTTGTGGATGTGTTGCAATAATTGATTAGGGAACAGGGGGAGGAGAAGCGGAAAAGGGAGGAAAAAGGGAAGGATAGGAAAGGGTGGGAAAAATTTCTCTGAATAGTAATGAAGTTCTGACGGCTTCCAAATGAATTTATAGTTCCAGTCTCAGATTTCTTATTCAATTATTATGATAAGAAGAGATATATTTATTTTTTAATACAATATATATATATATATATATATATATATATATATATATATATATATATATTCAAATACATATATATATATTTTTAAATTATAAATGTACTATGCCTTATTTTTGGATTGATTTGAGATCTACCTTTTCACTTTAGAATTCCATATTTCATAATAAGTTCCAATATTTTTAATCGCTTAAATACTATTATTATTTTTTAATCCTTGATATTAAAAAAAAACTTAAAAATATTAGTTTGAAGTTAACATTAATTATCATTTCACTCTGATTTTAAATGAATTGTGCGATTTAAATAATCTCTCAGGCCAACCCGAGAAGAAGTATCACGATAAAATCCGATTTATTTTTGTTTGATCTTCTTTTGTTTGCTCGTATTTGCATTAAGCTGAACAAGCCTCACGATAAATTTATATCTACAAAAATACGAAGTAACTTATAGCTTTGGTGAATTTAAAAGCAATCATCTCTGAATAACGATTCAATGTAAGTTTAGTTTTCCTTCTATAAATAATGAAGTAGGTATTGCAATTGATACGTAAATTATGTGAATTAAAAATATTAAACAGATTTTTACACTGTGCTAATATACACACACATATTCGTATATTTATATTTCATTCTATCGGATGATTGTTTATATGAACAAAAGTACAAAATTAGCTTAAATAAAGTCAGTATGGTTGAAAAAGCGTTGTGAAAGTTGTCGCAACGCGAATTAACACAGTAATGAAACACGAAACGAAAATGAAAAAAGATGAGAGAAGAAACAAATAAGACTCTTTATAAATTTATCATAATAATAGTATATTATAGAAAATACATTATAAAAGTAAATTTTTGTGGGTGATTATTGTTCATTGACACTTTTGACTTATTTAAATGATTTTAATTTAGCTATAAAATTTAAGAAAAGGTCTACTTTTTGATGTCATAATCTAGTGGGATGAAGTAGAAAAATCCTTGTTACGACAAATAAAATATTTTTAATACGTTTTAATATATGAGAACTCAGACATTCAAGGTATTCAAGTAAATAAAACTATTATTTCTATGCGTATCATTTTGAACGTATCATTTTGATTAACATTTTATCAAAGATCACATTTTTATTATTAATTTGTAATAAGAATTAATTCTTATAAAGAAGCAAGAAAACAGAAATGATATAATTCGATCTAATTGAAAAGAAAAATTTCTAAAAACAGTTTTATGACAACTTTTTTCTAGATCCGATCAGAAAATATAAAATAGCTTCACTAGCGTATGACAGAATATAAAATTTAAAGTAAATAGAACTAGTTCATTCTGAAATACTTTAAAGGGTTAATCCAAACCAATTGTATTGGTTCTGCCCGAGATTTTGACAAGTGTTTAAAACCAATCATTAAAAGTTTATAGGGCTTTCCTAGACTGAAAGAGAAGACAAGATCTCACGTGGCTGTCATCTGTGATTCGCCAGTTCGGCCTATGAGATAATTTCACCGTTTAATAGAACACTTTTTTCATTTTCATGATATTATAGTGTTCGCAATAGTGGGTCTCAGAAATGATAAAGATTGTGTTGAACGTCCGTGTACCGTATAACTCGATGTTTGAGAAGTCTACTCTCATAAATGACATTTATTATGAACAAGCGGCCCACTTACATTTAAACTTCAAAAGACGTTAATCGTGATCGGGGGCGGTCAATAGTTGGAAGCTTATCTTTTGTGACAATATTCCTTAGCTCGTTAATGTTGTCAATGACTCGTGCGTGTTGCCAATGTCAAGATGTGGATGCAAGATGTGGTTCAACAAGTACTTGGAACTCCAGAATCTCTCAAGGGGAGAGAGAGCTATGTCTTATACGAAATTAGAAATAATATTTCCATCAAAAACCAAATACCGTATAATAATCTTTTAAGAATTGAAAGCTGAATTTCTTATAATTAGCAAAAGCTCGACAACTTTGAAAATTTAGATATGAGTAAACATAATTAAATCGTTTACACGCTGGTGTACAGTTGGTGAGGCAAAACCAAAGTTGTTAAAAGATTCATCTCTAATCTCATTAAAATATTTATTTAATATTTTATGTATATCAAATAACCTTAATAATGTAGAACCATTCATTTATTTGGCAGAGTTGAAATAAGTTTGTTTTAATCATATTTTTATTGGCTCATTGATTTTATTATAGTCAGTAAAAACTTTAGTATTTTTTTTGTTTTTTTATGTATATATATATATATGTATTTATATATAAGTGTATGCAGATGTTATATAGAGTATGAATGTATAATTTTTAACTGTTGTCTCATTTATCCTCTTACATAACCTAGTGCTAAGTCCCTTAGAGTATCACAACCAGGATCCTCCGTAGTATTAAAGTATTAAACATTTGGGTACGGCTTAGCAACACTTTCACAGATTCTCATTCTGCTGTTCTAATTGAAATACTTTGGAAGTTAACAGTTCTTCATAGATTCATTAACATAAATATTTCTTATTATTAGTAATATTTCATATGAAGGAAACATTATTAAATATCTGTGTCCAAGACAATAAGTTATTGAATATGGAAGAATGGTAAACATACCAGTTTAATACGTGATAATATAATATTAAAGAATTATTTTTATTATCTTTAGTGAAACTTTAGAAGGTTTTTATAGATAACCATTTTTTTAGCTGGAACTTTCACGATAAAGAACGTAAGCTGTTTTTGTCACCGTCTAAAAGTTTTTATCGGATTCTTCAAGTATGAGGAAATTTATTTTTAACAGTATAAGAAAACAGTACCTTTTTATTATTATTATACATACATGAATCATAATAGTTTTATAATAAAAGTAAAACATGTTAAGTAAAAGCAGAAAAAAATATGGTCCTAAAACATTTTGGACAGCATTGTGTTTAAATTAGGTTTAAATGAAGAAATGCTATTCAGGATTCATGGAATTAAAGATAATTAAAGTCATTGCACTTTTACTCGGACTACAGCCTAGTTATACGTAATTTTGCTGTTTTTTTGTGAATGGGATAGTTGAGACAGAAAAAGTCACTATATAAATAAATTGTGGCCCAAGCGTGAATCTCTAACTTCATAATATAAAAATGTTAGAAATGATCCTCTATCGAACCCTGATGTCATACTTTTGCCGACGTTGCATATAATATAGCTTGGCCTGATAAAAAAATTGGAAAAGTTATGCCTAAAGATGGAGATGGATTTTTAAATCTAAAAGAGAAATTCCCCAAACTCAGCGAGGCGAAAATCAAAGAAGGAATATTTGTAGTTCCACAAATACGGCAATTGATGAAGGATAAGAGCTTTGAACAAAAACTGAATGATCAGGAAAAACTCGCCTGGAAATGTTTTGTGAATGTTGTTCAAAATTTTATAAGTAACCACAAAGCGGAAAATTACAAAGATTAAATAAATGAATCTATGATATCATTAAAAGCTTTGGGGTGTAATATGTCCTTAAAAATATAAATGGTAGACTCTCGTCTCGATTTCTTTTCGGCAAATTTGGATGCTGTAAGTGGCGAACAAGGTGAGAAGTTACATCAGGACATTTCCTTAATGGATAAGCGTTATCAAGGGAAATGGAGTCCAGGTATGCTAGCAGATATTTGTTGGAGACATAGAAGAGACCTACTAAAAGCCAAATATTTAAGAAAATCTTAAATATCTATTAATTACTTGGAAATAATTCTATAAGTGTGGCTGATTTTTGTACTTTTTACGAAAATATATGTTTTAATGCGAGAAGAAAACTTGATGTGTATATTTTTTTTCATTGATGTAGCATTATTGGGTGACCCCAGTATATTCAAAATTTGATATAAATTTTCATGTGACAAAAAAAAAATCACAAATTTGTTGACCAGTGTAATTAACGTTTCAGCATTACTGCAAAGTACATATACATTCTGATATTCGTTCAAATGCTTTCGTAAGTTTTTAAGTAATATTAAGCTTACCAACACTCATACCATCTTACCAGGAACATATAAGTACTTGGAAGTTCTTAAAGATATTTTGATAGTACAGTGTAAAAAATAAAAAAAAATAAAATAAGATATTTCTTAAAGTTTTAATTTAATTAAATTAAAACAATTTCGCTTAATACAAGTAATCAGAATAGAAGATAATTCAAATTAATTTAATATTTAAATATGGTATTATAATAAAGTTGTGATTGTGGCATGAATCGTAATGTACAAGGTAATATTATGAATGAGACGTCTGTATATCAAGAAGGCACTAAAAGCTTTTGTTCTAGTTCATACTTATATATACACGCTGTAATTATATTACAAACTTGTTGTACTCCATTGTTTCATTCGATCTATTCTGGTTTTACATTAAATTACTTGTCTTATTGTTCATCTTATATAAACAAGAATGATATTAAAGTAAAGGATATCCTCTGGTCCAAAATAATTTTGTATCATTATTTATTCATTAGAAACGGTTTATTAAAAGGATTTGCATATTCCTAATAGTCACATACAATGGAATATATTAAGTAAATTTTAAAGATTGTACCCACGAATAAGGAATAGTAAGAATTTCTAGAATTGGCAGTTTTAAAGTGTTGAACCGATTTTGATTCAACGTTCAATAAAACGGGTTTTAATACATTTGTTTTGAAGAAATAAAAATATATATAAATATATATATATATATATATATATATATATATATATATATATATATATATATATATATATAAGTGCGAGTGTGGGGGACAGAGGTCGAGACGCTAGTCACTAAGAAGGCCTTTCAGTTTCAATATTCAGAACTACGAAGTTGCATGGTTTTCCATTTAAAAGAAAAGATTGTCTTTACTCAAAATTATACTCTAATCGGTAAGAAATTATTACAATGAATGTTAATAATTCTATAGCAAAGACTCTGTGATCCACTCTGTGAATCCACTGTGACTCCCAAGAGCAACCAATGTAGAATGAATTCAGTACGATTATACTGGGAATTTTCTGTAGTAAATTCTGCTTTATAATTGTGGGTACTTCAAAAAACTAATCACTTGGTGCATTGCTAAAATTATAAACATTATTAAAGTGGATAATTTGAAAATAATTATAATGAATTCACTTATCACAGAGATGAAACTTCGTAGCAATCCATGGATTCACCGTGTGGTGCAGGTCCACACCATGGAACACACGGGGATAAACACTATCCAAAGATTCTATTCTCTCTATTGCTAATAGATAATAAACGAATATTTTTGATATAACGAGATACAACTCTGCGAAATATAAGTTAATAAAAAGAAAAAATTGCTACCATAGAAATTTGATAAAACTGATATTTCGTTGCTAAAAGTGTGTAAGTATTTTGTTGATTGAAATACAATTTTGAATAATTTCAAACTAAATGATTCAAGCTAACCATAATATTCATTATTACACACTGTTTCGTAAATTTTTAAAAAGTTTTTTTTCTTGTATTTTAACATGGGTTTATAAAATAACACGTGTAAATTATTTGTTTCAATATGAAAAATATAGTGAGATAATTTGTCTAATATAATTTTAAGATATGAAGAACTGTTAACTTCCAAAGTATTTCAATTAGAACAGCAGAATGAGAATCTGTGAAAGTGTTGCTAAGCCGTACCCAAATGTTTAATACTTTAATACTAAGGAGGATCCTGGTTGTGATACTCTAAGGGACTTCGCATTAGGTTAGGTAAGAGGATAAGTGAGACAACAGTTAAAAATTGTCCACTCATACTGTATATAACATCTACGCAAACTTGTCTTCATTAAGATATCAAAATGTACGTTTATAACATTATTAATTATATTTAAATTATTCTTCACATTTGAAATCAATAATGGTTTTACTTTAATAAAAGAATGTATTACCATATTTATTTAAATATCTAACTTTGTTAAAGAAAAACCGATACGAAAAAAACCTTATACAATTAGCCTCGGGCTCTCGTTGATTGGCCCCGAATTAATTACTTAATTCTTTTTGATAATGGTATATATTTTATTATTTTTTATACTATCGAAATTTAAAAAAAAAGACTCGAATAATTAATATTTCAAGCACTTCCAAAGTTCTCTGTGCCTTCCTATATATTAAGTAAATTTAATTAAGAACTACTAAATAGATTGCTTGATTGTTTTTTTTCGTATATTTGTTTTGCTTTCCGTTACTTAGTCCTATTTATTGTATATACGTATAGATGAAAATAAAGGCAGTACTTTTGGTAGGAGTCTCCACTCACGTCTATTATAAAACTAAAGCTAGGTCAACTAGAAGTAATAGAGGTAGGATTCTTGCGTCATTGAATTAAACTTTGATAGTTTGTATTTTATCATTCATAAGCCCTTGTATATAATTTTTAAGATAGAAATTTATTTATGAGAAACGATAAAACCTTTGGTTTTTAGTCTGCGAAAACAATTTTGATAATATAAATTTTACTAAGGGTACAAGTATAATAAAGAAATATCTATATAACTAACTTAAGATCCCGATCATATTTTTTTGACACAACGATCTAAGCTACCAGTAATTAATACAAAAATGTACAAAATTACTATTTTCTTTTACATTATAAAACAATATTATTATTAATCTATAAATTATCAATCAATTTTCGTTTAAATTGCATCTTAACGTTCTCATAAAAACAATAAACAAGACAAAATTTAAAAAAGCAAACCAAAAATAAAATAAAATAATGATTTTTTTCTTTATTATCATTAAAGCAGAACAAGTCTTGAATGTATAATGAGCGAAGACTCAATTTACAAACCGTTTTTATAGAAGCTAAGCTTATAATTTTCTAGTTAGAATAGTAGAATCGTAGTCCCATCGGACCCGCCATTAAACAGTATAGAATGGCCCAATACACGTAATTGCTACATACGAGGAACCCAGCAAATTAAGGCCTAATATATTTCCACCATTCTTGAGAGCACGTACAGGGTACCTACTTATAAAAGAAAGCAGCTTATTATCACCTGTAACTCATAGCGTTAACGTTGAAATTTCCCCGTACGTACTTGAAGTCGTCAACACTGTACTATTAAGAGGAGATAAATCGTTGAATATTAGAGACAGGTTTTCAAATGAAACTCGTTTCTTTATTAACCTATATGAAATTGACAATAACCTGTCTTTTTACTGATATATAATTGTATATAATATATAATGAATTCAAAATATCAATTGCTTTTAAAAGGGCATATGTATATCGTATGCAATACACATACGTATATTTAGAAGTCTTCTTCAAGAACTACGTATAAAGTCCTTTAATTTTTTATTTTTGTTCTTTTTTTGTAGAACTGGAAAGCTGCACTATCCTACAAATGTCTGCGGTCCTTTGTTCGAAGAGGAATTGGAGTTTTGGGGACTGGACTCCAACCAGGTGGAACCCTGCTGCTGGTCTACATACAGCATACACCGAGACACACAAGTATGTATATTTACTCAATCCGTCTTTACTCAATGTACAATAAGGTATTAAGCATGTGTTTTAATACATCAATGAGTTAGCTGTCAAAATAATGAAAATTGTTATATGAAAACGGTTTTGAGACAGTAGAATACATCAGTTTTTTATTTACGTTTTTACTATTCAATAATATTCTGTCGTGGCAACGAAGTACTTGTACCGTCTGATATTAACCAAAGAAAAACACTTTCACGTTTTTCTAATAAAACTTATATAAGGCTAGAAAAAATCATGAAAACTAATATGGTGGATCAAATTTATTAAAGTCAAGATTTATGATCACGACGTCCCTACTTTGTCAAATCGATGTGACGCCCTGAACATTCTACTGTACCAGATGCCATTTCGCTTACAGCTTTAGAAAAAAAAAGTTAAATGGACAGGCTTTCGAGATCTTATCTGTGGAGTACTTTCTCGGAACAAGGAAAAATAGACTTTACCTAAATGAAATACCGTTCAGAAAGATGTTCCGTCTAAATGCTATTACCGTGGCAATTTACATGGAAAGAGCCCTGATTTTCGATTTTCATCGTAATGAATTGGTAATAGAATTCAATTTTGTTATCCGTTCAGTGCTCTAACTAGTTTCCGATGTTCTAACCTACAATAATTAACTTAATTTTGGCGTGTTTGAACTTTGATAATATAATGTAAATTATAAAATAGAAAATGTTCCGAGATTGCATCTTAACGTGATCGGTTTAGCCCAACATCAGGTTATATTAATATAAACAAAATTAATTGTATCCATTGTTTTATAATCAAGAGTTAATTTTGTTTTAATATTTACGACTTAAGAATCAAAACTCCTTCATTATAATTACTGAAAGTTTTTAATTAAATCTATTTAATGATTAAATGATTGTTACTGTTCCCTGAACGGGGAAATGGCATTGCTGAAACAATTGTTTCTTTGACTTGTAACGACGTTAGGATGGAAATCAGACAAATTCGTCCAAAGGGAAGCATTATAAAGTCCCGCCTTACTCAATACACAAGGACTATTACCTAAAGAATTTCTGTCTCGTATTTTTAAACATGGGTAAAATAAACGACGGTGACTCTTAAAATAAACTATTTTTTTTATTTTCAAATGGATTCGTAATCAAAACTTATTTAGTTTGCTTTAACCCCAACATGCACAATACGAATACAAACCGGCCCCTAGTCCCCGGCGGCCCCGCTATTCCTGGTCATCGTGGTAGCGACCAAGGTAACGGCGGGGCAAGGGGTGCTAAGAATCTCCGGCAGAGATCCGGCTACCACAAATAACGACGGATCGACCTGGCAACGCTAAACACGCGTACACTGCGGACCGACGAGAAGATTGTCAAACCAGAGGAAGAATTGAGCAAGTTACGATGGGGTATCCTAGGATTATCTGAAGTCCGAAGAGAGGGGGAGGACTCGATAATCCTTAAATCCGGTAACTTGCTTTCCGGGAAGGCGACCTTCAGTCCCAGGGTGGTGTCAAGTTTCTCGTCCACAAGTCCCTTGTCAACAATGTGGTGAAGATCGAGAGTGTGTCGACCAGGGTGGCGCTCCTGATACTCAGAATAACGAAACGGTATTCATTGAAAGTCATTCAGGTGTACTCCCCGACCTTGGCACACTCAGACGATGAGTTGGAAATTATGTATGATGACATCTCCAGAGCCCTACATAGCTCCAGAACCCACTACAGCATTGTCATGGGAGACTTCAATGCGAAGCTAGGAAAACGAAGCGGTGAAGAGTTACGACTGGGACAGTTTGGGTTTGGAAGTCGGAATCATCGGGGCCACATGCTGGATGGCTTCATGGAGAAGGAGGAACTCTTTATGATGGACTCCTTCTTCATAAAGCGTGAACAGCGAAAGTGGACCTGAATCAGCTCCGGCGGGGTAACCAAGAATGAGATAGACTTCATCATGTCGACAAAACAGCACAGATTCAATGATGTCTCTGTGATCAACTCGCTTAAGTGCGGCAGGGATCACCGCATGGTAAGAGGCACATTAAATCTTAATATCGTGCTCGAGAGATCTCGCTTGATGAAGCCTACACTCCGGCCAGTACCCATCCAAATCCAAAACTGCGAAAGTTTTCAGCTCGAACTCCAAAATCGCTTCGAATTCCTAAATGGCGATGTGAACGAGTACAATGACGGGTTCGTAGAAGCTGTCCATACGGTCGGGTCCAAGTACTTTAAGACCCGCCGTACCAATAACACCAGAAAGCTCTCAGACTATACTCTCGAGTTTATGGAGGAAAGACGAGAGATGATTTTGTGTTCGTCAAGTGATGCTTGTCGATACCGGCAGCTCAACAAGCGGATCTCAAAGTCTCTGAAGCGTGACTTACGTCGGTATAATACCGAACATATCGCAGATGCTATAGAGCGAAACAGAGACTTCAAAGTTTTTGCAAGAGATCTGACTGCTGGGCATAGCCGGTTAAACAAGCTGAAGACTGACGATGGCAGAATCATATCGTCGAGGCCTGAGCTTTTAAGGGAAGAAGAGACTTTCTATAGACAGCTATACACGTATACAAGAGAGCCCGCTTCCAATCTCGCTGACGATCCAAGAGCGAGATTAACCCGACATTACTCCGAAGATATCCCGGACGTCAGCTTGCACGAGATTCGAATGTCTCTCAAACAGCTTAACTTAACTAAAAATAACAGGGCACCGGGTGATGACGGAATTACTGCCGAGCTACTGAAGGCGGGTGGAAAACCGATCCTTAGGGCCCTTCAGAAGTTGTTTCATTCCGTCATACTCAAAGGACAACGCCACAAGCGTGGCACAGAAGTGTGGTGGTATTGTTTTTCAAAAAGGGTGATAACACCCTGCTGAAAAACTATAGACCCAACTCACTTCTGAGTCGTGTTTGTAAGCTGTTTTCGAGAGTCCTCACGAATCGCCTTACACGCAGGTTAGACGACTTCCAGCCTCCCGAACAAGCCGGTTTCCGAAAAGGCTTTAGTGTAGTAGACCACATACATACGCTGCGGCAGGTTATACAGAAGACCGAAGAGTATAATCTAACTCTTTGCTACGCAGAATCTTTTCGTCCAGAATACCGCAGTGTCTCAAGACAAAAGTCTTCGACCAGAGTGTGTTGCCAGTGCTAACTTACGGCACTGAAACGTGGCCGCTCACGATGGGCCTTATTAGAAAGCTCAAGGTTACTCAAAGGGCAATGAAGAGGGCTATGCTCGGAGTTTCACTGCATGATGAAATCTGGAATGAGGAGAGCCGCAGAAGAACGGGAGTCACCGACATAGCCCGAAGAATTGCATCACTAAAGTGGCAGTGGGCGGGGCACATTGCTCGTAGAACCGATGCCCGATGGGGCCAACGGGTTGAGTGGCGACCACGAACCGGAAGACGCAGCGTGGGTAGGCTCCCAACAAGGTGGACCGACGATCTGGTAAATGTCGCGGGAATCCGCTGGATGCGGGTGGCACAAGACCGGTCGTCGTGGAGATCCTTGGGGGAGGCCTATGTCCTGCGGTGGACGTCTTTTGGCTGATGATGAACTGATTTTTTTCCAAAAAGGGTTGTTAGTAAATATAATTCCCCCTAAATAAAAATATCTGATACTTTTTGTGATATTTACAAAAAGGGTAAAGTCTTATATATGAATTTAGAACAAGAATAAACTCACTCAAAAAACACGAGAAGATTTAATCTTAGGGATTGAATCAATTTATATACAACAAATCTTTGAAATCAAACAAAGCTTTTAAAAAATAATTATTCATATTGTACGTGTTATACATTTTTAATTAACTCCATCCTTTTATGTCGTTAATAAAAAAAGATCGCAAAAGGATTTTAGAGTTTATTCAATTGATTTCATGGACACTATGAATTTCCAATTTGCCCTGTCATGTTTGTTGATGATAATACATCTTTGGATGTATTAAGTCAGTGGTGGCCTAGTGGTTAAAGGCCCGCCTCTCATGCATGAGGGCGCGGGTTCGAATCCCGGCAAGTACCAATGTGATTTTTCTGAGTCATATGTACTTTCTAAGAGTATTCAGACACCACTGA
>JAAAKD020000070.1:6487791-6499986 GCA_010014825.2 Danaus melanippus
ATTTTTAAAGATTTAAATTTTTTTAAAGAAGTATTTGCGTATTGAAATCCTATGCATTCACAGAAATATAATATAATATTGATAGAGAATTGACAATTTGTAAAATAAAAAATATAATATTACTTGTATCATTATGATAGGATTCATGTAATATTTAAGCTATTTTCTATAATTATATTAAAGTTATTAACAATAATGACACAACACATTATTGGTAATTATATTTAATATATGTATATAGATATAAAATTTACCAACTTCTACATGATTACTAGAAGTATGAATTATATCAAATAATTAATTAATATTAGAAGTATGTGTGGATTTGTTATACTAATTAAAATTTAATGAATCCAGTTTGTGTAATGTCAGCCAAAAATAATGGTAAAACAAACATTTCTAGCAAATATTAATATTAGGTTAAAAACATAAAAAAGTTCGCGACAAAAATAACGAAGACATAGCAACATTAATAACATTTATAAAAAAAAAATAATATTAAAATAGTTGATGGAAAAGAAAGATCAAAGTGTGTGATATAATAAAAAGAAAAGAATAAACTTTGTTTTATCTTCTCAGAATAAAAGTTATTATGTTTAATTAACGAAACAGACAACGGGACTGATGACAATGCGATTTAAATGATCACCGCGCCGGTTGAACATCACACTACAAGCAGCACTCGTTTAAGAGATTTTTATGTTCTTATAAAATCGACTCAATCTGGAAAGTGTTAAACTATACTATACTGCTTTTATATCCATGAAAAGTTGTGACGTGACAAAGAAAAAAATACTCAACTAGCTTTCTCATAATGAGATCTAAGATTTTAGCGAGTGTTATTCATTGAAATGAAACTAATGTTTTTCGGATCCGAAAAACATTAGTTTCATTTCAATAGCTTTCTCATATCACGTATGTTATTAACAAATTTAGCATAATGTTTCATTTAATTAAAGAAGCCAGAATCTTTGCCAATGTAGATGGTATTTAATACATATAAAATTATTAAAATGAAAATTACAGTACAAAACCACACTGGAATTGCTAAATTGTTCGTGCAACATGACGTTGAATACTTCAACAGACTCTCTAGTAATGGACCGTTCAAGAGGAACCAAATATTTGTATAACTTCCTTATGCTCTTCTATTTCTACTTTACTACATACTAGTTCATACTCGTTTTCGAAATGGCTTTGGCAAGTGATAAATGAATATATCTAACGATTTATTTAATTTAATTCATTATTTATGACGTGAGGTTAATGTGCGCTGAATGATACCCCAATTTCTAGTCAGTGACTAATAAGAACAAAAAATGATTAAAACACATTTCGGTACACATAAAATACGATTTTTTATATTGAAAGTAATAAGGTCAGCTAGTCACTAAGTCAAAAAAAATTGTTTATGAAAATAAGAAACAATATATCCCCTTTTTACAATTTAATGGTGTAAATGTCATTGTTATCAAGCCATTCAATAGATCTTTAGCTAGTCGGGAACAATAACGAAATTCGCAAGCAAATATTTTCTTAAAATTTCACTGTTAAATATTTTATCTTTTCAGGTCACGATCAAAATTACTTTTAATGGTAGATTTAAGATTGAAATACAAAAGTTAGAAATTTCTTTACAGTCATTGTAGGAGACTTTAAAGTATGCCAGACAGTTGCTAGGTATTGTTATGCAAAATAACAAAAACAAATATGTATTTGACGCAACTTTTTATAAGATAACATTATCGTTCTTTTATTATTATAATAATATGTTTTTTTTAAATAGTTATAAAAAATTATCGCAAATAATATAAGGATTTCTTGGAGTTTGCAAGGTTAAACTGTGCCTTCAGTGAGCTGGAAATGATTAATGGCGAAGGTTCAACAACAGCATGATCTATTCTTTACACAACAAAAATCGTTAAAAGTTATTGAAAGCTACGTTATTCCGTTTAAAAGTTCTGATTTTAATTAACATGAATTTATTTATAAATATCAATCTAAAGCAAACTTATAAAGCCAATGATATTTTATTGATGGAAGTTGAAATAATAATGAGTGGCCTTTTAACCTTTAAAATAGATCCGGATATAACTGAGTCTTTTTATAGTCATTTGCGAGCGAGTTCAGAAATAAATTTCTATCTACGTACTATTAGTAAATCGTAAAATAAACTTTCATATTTTACAATTGTTTATGAGAGGTCCGTGTCATGATAAACAAAGGAGTCCAGAGAGGAAGAATGATAATAAAAACTTAGCTGGGACTAATTCAATACATCATTAAATGAGTGGGCGCGGACAATTTATATTAAGAGAATGATATGTTAGGAAAAATTTAATTTGGTTACATTTTGAAAAAAGTAATAAAGATTACAAAAATATCATTTCAATTCTGACTATCCTAAGCTTCCCTTTGTTTATGCTAATCAAATAGATAGCTTTTTATTTGTACGGATATCGATTAGTCATCCGTACAGACACACGATTCATATTACATTAATGTATTGTTTTGATAGGAACATAATTATCTAATAACGGACGGATATATAAATGTATGTAATTTGTTTGTTTGGTATTTTCTATGACTATCCAATTTTGCTAATATCACAACCGTTGAAGCCTGGTATTAAAGGTAATATTTCATTTTATACTGTTAAAATTAGGATACTAACCGTTTTAAAAGAATATTTAACATTATTATAATGTATTTAGTTATTTATATTTCAACCACCAAGAATGTTTAAAATTGTTTGAGTAAATTTAAAAATGTCTATAAATGTAGATTATATTCTTTAGTAGTCTTTATTTCGTTTTAATCAAGGTATATTTTTGTTTCTTACGTATTCTCTTTATTTGATTTCGGGTTGGGTAAATACTCTTTCACATCATGCTCAAGCGTATCTAGAAACACAATATATTTAAACAATTTGCTGCCCAAAGCAATTTATATAGCAACTCTGACCATTATGAAACATGGCGTATGAGTTTCGGAACGATCAAGCGATTCATTCGTTGGAGTACATTAGTTTAGCTGACCTCAAACTGTACCAGATGTTAACTTGACTGATTTACAACACAAACTTAACTGTAGGTACTACTAATTGAATTTACTATCACGAGGAAATATATTTGGTTATGTTTTGTGATGGAATTAATGTTTTATGGCTGTTTCTTAATTTTGTATTTTTAGAATAAAATCTTAAAGAAGTTTCATTTATATTTCTATTACACTGTGACTCTAAATTAATGTTATATTGAAATAAAAAAAAAATATTCTGTTTTTTTTTCTAAACTGTCAAAGTTCCAGATTAAATATTGTTTTTTGAAGCTGGAGTCTAAGAGAACAAACCTGCTTCAAAACCTTAAAAATTATAAAAAGGATTACATAAAAACGAATTTTATTAAAAGTATAATATTTTGTAAAGAAGAGTATTTATCTTCTTTGCACACAAATACAAAAGAAACTATCCTAAGAAATAAAGAGGAAAAGAAAAGAGATGTGTCTAAACAAAAACTAAAACAAAATTCCGATAGAAACTAAGAAATCTATGTTTGGAATTTTTATTTGTAAATATAAATATGACCATTTTTAAATGAAACATTGTTCTTCTTCTTTCAATTTCGTATTTAAAAATTACATTAATTTTCATATTATGAACAGCATTTGCTGAGATCATTAACAATATTAAACAACTGTGTTTTATTTATTTTGTCTCAAAGCGGGAGCTGTCACTGCCTAGTGTAAATATTTATGTAATAATTTCTCAAATTGTGGGAGAATCGTAACGTTGGTATGGTCTATGTGTAGTTTAAGTAATAACATTTTTAGGATACAATTTTTTTATGTTTGATTACTAAAATATTTTGTTATTTGTTATTTAAATAATGATATACTAGTTTATGAATGTGAGTATTAGAACCAAAAAAGTACTAGCTTAAATAGATTCGGTAGTTTAAAATAAAGATGAATTTCAATATTAATAATCAAGAATAAATAATTCGTTTAATAATGTCAATGAATTTGTTTTTATTAGGAGTTTCCGTTAACTTGGACCATCAACAGAAGAACGTAGCATAAAATTATGTATTTCTTGATTTTGTTTTCATGAAAGTTTAATTTTGACAAATATTTTGGTAAAAGAAACACACTTCTCTTTCGTTTGAAGTGAATTTGATGAATAAATATTTTCTTGGTTTTCATTGTTTCGGTAACGACAATACAACTTGTCCAATTTGTTCGGAAAGTCAAATATTTCCTACGCATTTTAAAGCAATGCCTTATGACAATATTATTTTTTATTCTTAAATATAAAAACCAGGTTTCCTTGCAAATACTGCTTGTATGACTTCATACGCAATAATCTTTAAAAAATAAAAAAAATAATCTTTCAAAATTATCCTGTTAATTCTTTAAATTTAACTAAGAAAATTCAACTATTTTTTTAAAGTAACGAACATGCTATATCTTATCACAATCTCACGTCGTCTCAGCTTTTATTTTGTATCGGACATCAATGTACAAAAAAAAAAAACCAACACGAAGAACGATTCCAAATTTTGTAATTTTATTGGGACTTTATTTAAAGATCTTCCATTTAAAACGTATTATTATATATTAAAAAAATTGATTACAAATATAAATTAATATAAAAAAAAAATTCATTATAACATGTTCTTCCATTTCATCGTACAATTATTCACAGGATTAAATTAAAACTGTTACATCTTTTTAAAACGATTTTATACAAAATTAACAATTTTTACGCTTTGTTTTGATATATTTTGTTATTTTTCTATCGTCCTTTACTAAGATAAATATTATTATACTTTATGAGCCAATTCCTAATTTAGTAAAATTTATTCGCGTAAAAATATTTCAATACCATATTTATTATTTTTATATAAAATTAATGAAAATATCTGATGATTAAAAGTCTAATATTTTCTAAGAAATCGACCCTACAAATTGATACGTAATGAAATATTTAATCAAAAACAAACATTCCAGTCGTTTACAAATTTATTTTTAAAGTTTTAGGAAGACAACAACATTGCTGTTCATTCTAATTTATAATAAGTCATTCCATAGATTCAGTTCTCATAAGACATAAAAAGGTTTTATATATATATATATATGTGTATATGTTTAATTTAATATGATTAAACTCACTGTTTCTTCTACGCCAACTGTTGAGAGATCCATTACACTATATTTCGAAATGCTCACTACACTCGGAGCCAGATGTTGGCCTGAGTGATTTACAATAAGGTCTAACTGTAACGTTTAATTAAATATGCTAACAAGAACTTGGTACACACACTCATATCGTCATGAAACAGAAGGCTCGAATGAAATTGGTTTATATATGACAATGTTGTACGTAATTCTTTGCGAGCTATTCAAATTTGTTGCGTTAGTATTACGAATTATTTGTTAGAAAAGAATAACAAAAAATGTTTTCACTGTAAAATATTTATGTTGTCAGGAAGTCATTATAAATTTAGACAAACGAAACAATCTTCATATATTTCAATTATTTTTTAAAGTTTGGACGATTAGTCGTAATATTCTGTATGTTTTATTATAAAATAAATGAATTCAGTCTACATCACTGGAACTAAATGGTCGAGTGAGCTAAGCGGTTTTATTCATAAAGCCTTTATTAAAAATTCAATTTAAAGTTTACAATTAAGATTTTCTTGAATAGTCGATGTTTTTATTGAAAGAATTTTATAAACTTGGTAAGCCTAAACTGTCCCCTCCAGCGAGATGGAAATGATTAATGGCGAAAGCGGTTTCACTTAAAGTATAATCTGTTAATACACTAAAAATATAAAATTAGCTAATACTATTCAGTTTATTTGGAAATACATGGAAAAACTACAATAAGATTTTGTAATAGGATGAATTTAAAGTTTATTATAAGTGTTAAAAAATGTATTTAGTAATACAAAGATGTTCATTAATTGAAAAAAGATAGGAATAAATTAAAATAAAAAAACTTTTTAAAAACCAGCTTTCATTTGAATTCGTTAAAACGAAAAATAATGTTTCTATTCTAAAACCTTTCTTTCTCCTTGCAAGGATAAACGTTATAACATGATTTTCTGAAACAATTTTTTTTAATTACTCGTATTAAGTAGTAGTTTATCAACACAAGTCAGACTAGCGACAATCTTTTTGCTTTCCAAAAGTTATCCCAGTCGCACAACTTTTAGTTTTACTATATTTACAAGCTTAATATTAATAAGCAGTTCCAAAAGCACTTGAGAAATTAATGTTTTAATGACAACAAAAGTTAATTTAAATTGTAGGGAGTACTCTATAACACTAACTTATTCTTCTTCCCAAAATAAGACACTTTAAGCAGCACACTCGCGATCTATTATAATACATTATATTCTACAGATATCACTTTAAGTAAATTCATCTTTAATGTTTTTAGACTATCAAGTGTTGTATTAAATCTTCAAATTTAACCCGTCTTTATTGCAAAAAATGATAACAAACAATTTGTGCATTAAGCAATCGCAATTGAATGTAAGATAAAGAAACATGTTAAAAAAGGTAATTTAAAATATTCGAAAAAAATCCAAAATATGTTTTATTTTAATGCTATCAATTAGACTACGTCTCAATTAATAATAAATATAAGAAAATATTCATTTAAATATATTAGTTGCGACTGGAGGATGTAAAAAAGGCATGAAAATTTATCTTAAAGTGTTTTTCATTTAAAATGACAAAGTAAGACTAATTTTTAATCGATGTGAGATCAAAATGTGTTCGACGGTTGTTTCATTGCTTCTAAGGTAATTTTTGGTGACCACAAATAAGTCTGCGGTTGAGCCTTGTGTCTTCGGTGGAGAGTAATGTGTTACAATTTGTCACATGTCATAACCAAAACTAGGCAATTGTGCTAGATTAAACGAAAATTAATTGAATGATAAAAATCTGTTCCACTTTTTGGTTGCCGTAAAAATAAGAGATAGATAATAAAATGTTTTGATAATCAGTTTTGAACTGAAGTGGTGCAATAACTAAGGTGATATATTGACACTAGCAAAATGTATCAGCCGCCGCCTCATTGATAACTCATGAATGTTAATTAACAAAGAAAAATTGCATATTTGTGGTAAGAACTTAAACCTAATCTAAAAGAATAAACAAACTTCACTGACTCTTGTATTTCGTAACATACATCAACAATCAATGTGACAATCTCTTCACTTATTTTGTCGAGTTAATACATATAAATGTAAAAAATTAAAAAATCAGAATCAAATATGCTGTACTAAAAAATATAAAGCATTGCTGTTGATTTTAATTTGATTCTACAAACTTGAACGCGTCCTTTTTAGGCTAGACGTACATGATACTTCTGGGATAGATAAATTAGGAGACTGGAGACTTCTTAGGAGATTTGACATGTAAAGGTCGGATAATCTAGTAATTTTAGATGTGGTTTAAGCTAATATATTCGTAGTTGTTTTAAATGGCGATCAGTAATTAAACAATGAAAGAAGACAATTTTTCTCTGTAGCTGAGTTAACAATAGTAATGTTAGAGAAAATTGTTACGAAAAACCATTAAAAATTTGGATGATAGTTTTATTTATATAACTGACGATGGAGCTGTCGTGTTTAGAAAATTTATTGTTGGAGCGATTGATTTACGTTTTAATGTAAAATGTTTCTAGTTGCTACTTCCACTGGCTATATATCATGGAGTATGAATTTCAACATCATAAAGCTATACATTCACAACAGCATATTAGCAATCAGACCCAAACCGAACCAGATGTTAGCCTGACAGATTTACAGTTTAAACTTAGGTTTATTAGAAATTAAATTTATGGCCCTTATAAAATTATTTTACATTTATCATTTGTATATATAAAGAATTATATTAAAAAAAAACAGAAATTTTAAATGCTAAATGAAAAAAATGTTTATACCAACACGAAAAATACAACCTTATTTGTTTTATAGCTTTATTTCTTTAATGAATCGAAACGGTTCGTGTTTCTAAAGCCCTGGATTGGTTCGGATGCATCTGTACTGTGTTTTATTATACATATTAATAGATATTCTCACTTTGAATATTTCCCTCAGAATTGAAAAAATGCCGACATTAAGAAAAATGTATTAAAATATCGTAAATAATTCTTAAATATTTGTTTTCTGATACTTTTTTATAGTTTTATTTTTTCTAGGTGATATCAGCAATATCCGTTTTCTTCATCTGTGTGTCAGTTCTGAGTTTTTGTCTCAAGACACATCCTGACCTTCGTGTGTTGGAGCCATTGTCTTTAGAAGATATTGAGAACACAACGGTCGTGGTCGCTAGACCGTGGCAGGACAACGGCCAGCCTCACGTAGCTTTCTTTTACATCGAGTTGGTCTGCAACGTATGGTTTACGATAGAATTGTTGGTTCGATCTGTGGTAAGTGGTAGCTTTTAATGTTTTTTTTGTAGCCTATATTGTACTGTACATAAAATAAATTAAATCAATGTTTTCTCATGTTCGCAATATTATCGCTCCTAAAGTTAGTGCTCACAAAGGATAAACGTGACTGAACAAAAGATTTTAAAACCAATTAGTGAAGATCAAAAATACGAGTAGAGTGATAACTCTCAGTACCTTGTTATTAATTCCGAGGTGGTCTCACCTTCAGGAGCTTTACAATATGATACGACATTTACCTTGTTTTTTGTCAACGGATTTTTTGTAATCTCAAAACCGATGTTCTTAGATATTATTTCTTTGATTTTGATATTTTCCATATTTGTATGATAATATTTCAAAGAAGTTACAAAAGCGACATATCTTTTTCATTATAAAGCTGTTAAATCAATACTATATTTAATATATTCAAAACAGAGAAGTATGATAAAAAACCATCTGTTGAGAATGAATATCGTAAGATAATTTTTTATAGTTTTCCGTCGATCCTAAGTAATGTTTCCTCAGGGAACACAGAAAGTTATAGCTCACAACACTTGCTTTTTACTTGCATAAAGTTATAAGTATCCGACAAATCTGTATTTCGGACTGGTTTATTTAATTTATAAATTTTCATTGGTTGAAACCATTTGCACTAACTTTATAAAATCAGATTAAAATAATTAAAATTGTGTAATTTAAATTCTGCAACTGTATTAATGATACATAATACTCTCACATAATTATTAAAAATGTGAAACATTATCTTTGTTTGTCGGAAACATACAAATATTTCATTTCATATAATAATTATCAGATGTAAGTTTAGTTACGGTTTATTTGATGTTTTAACATGGAGTACCATTACGGAACATAATATACCGACATGGCCGGAGGATGGAATGGAAATGATGCTCCCGAGGGTTTACCGTCATGCGAAACAAAGGAGAATACTAAAATAATATAAGTTGGGAGAGCTTAGCCTGTTCTATTCTAGGTAACAATACAGTAATCTTAGCGATTTTGCGAGCTTACAATAAATAATAATATATTTACTAATTTTATATCTTCTCAAACTAGAAAAGATTATAAATGTAGATTGTCGAAACTCTTAAAGAAAAGTTTCCATTTCTCGATCGCAATGACTTCGGCGTCGACTTAAGATGATTTAATAAAAAGAAGTATAATTAAACTCGCTACAATGATTTCTTAGTACCTTATTTCTTATCTGAATACGAGGTATATTTTTAATTGCGATCACGTTCATACATAATGCTCGGCATGGAATACGTTTAAAGCATATTAAGTTTCAGCGAACGTTCGAGCCAACGATTTGGCTTATATCCAACAACTATTACCTTGAACAGCTGCTTTGTTTAAAATCAGATGGACGCTATCTTATCATTATTTATAACAGTTGATTAAATTTCATTTGAAATTTTTGAGACAATGAATATTAATATTTATGGCTTTTTGTTACAAATTGCTAATCGCAGTGTCTATAGTTTTTAAAACTATTGTTTAAATGCACAGGATAGTTACTACAGTTACCTTGTCATTTTTAAAAAATACAGGTAGGAACGTAGTACATTTCCGGACTATAATTTTTGTACAATTTTTTGTCTTGCACGCTAACGACAAGGTAATCGAGGATTTCTAAACTGAAGATAATTTCAAAGATATTAAGAGTTAATTTAAAATTGATTTGATATATCGTAGACGTAAATCTTTGCCAGCATCCGCTATCAAAATAAAACCATAATTATTTTGGTTATCATTATAAATTATGATTAAATCAAATACATCACTTCTTTTAGGTTTAATATATTCAGAGTAACTTATTGTTAATATCTATGACCATCCAATTCCTAAATCTAAATATAATTATATACTTTGTATAAAAATATACCACACCTCTACTACTAAGACAATTTTTTTTTCAAATGAAAACCAAGGGAACGATAAAAAAAATAGCAAGAAAAGCGCACGAAAGAGCTCTTCAGAAAGTGTACTCGACATGAGTGTTGACCCCTTTACATACCGCTTTAATTGAGTTAGCACAACAAACAAACAGTGTAACTGTAAAGAATAGTAGTAAATTATGAATTTTTGTTTTCTTTTTCGCAGTTAGTTTTAATTAGGAAGTTTATGGTTGAAAAACAAATATCAAGTAGGGCATTCAAAAGGAAATCCTGTCCTGCTTTGACTAATTAAGAAATGAGTTATTTAAGTGAAACTAGTGTTTTTCGGATTATACTACGCGACTTTGTTTTTGTTTAAAACTACATACTCCCGACGTTTCGGCTACTTTACAGCAACCGTGATCACGGGCAGACGAGATGTGAATGTCTGTCAGTTGGTCTTGTTATTTTATCACCTACCGCCATCGATATCTTAATTTTCTGGCTTACCGCTCTGGATGACGACAGAATGCGCTCAAGGTGTCCCGAGGTCCTGCGGTGTGGTCACGGATATGGGATTTTATATTTTTAAGCAGGGGATCACCGGTGTTTGATAGGTTCCAGGTATCTACTCTATTGACATTGGGATGTTTTTTAATATCAATAGCCTCGCGGTTAACCTCGGTATATACCTGTCTTCGAGAGCGAGGATGTGTGGTTTATCAAACCGAATGTAGTGGCTTGGTTTGTCCAATGTATGTTCACACACTGCTGACTTCGACGCGCGCCAATTTTTGATGTCCGAGATATCTTCTTTAACCCTAGTACCGATGCTCCTCTTTGTCTGTCCAATGTATGACAGGCCATGAGTTATTTACAAAGATATTCTATTACAAGTTATTACAGCTTCAATTGATCGAAAAATAAGACTTTCACTCTATAGTATGGGATTTTTTATCTGATAGTGTTAATTCAAAACATATAGCCTATATGACCACTAACTCTCATAATCTCAGTGCCTTAATTTCCTAAACATAATATAATTAACTTAAACACTAAACTTTTTTACTTTTATCTAATTTATTTTAATGACTCGGTACTGAAAAGATTAAGTGGAAGACAAGACAACTTAAAAACATTATTGAATGAATTCAAGATAATTTGATAAATCTTAAAGTTTCCAAGAATTCAATATTTATGTTTACCGTTTACAATAAGAGTATATTAAAAACAAAACTTCCACTAACCATCATTCATAATTTAACAGTTAATATAATTTAACTTAAATTTACGAAACAGTGTTTAGTCAATAGTTTTTAACCATGGAAAAAGGAGTAGTTGACATTTTAAAAGAATTATTTAATTTTTTCGCGTTAGTCTTAAATGAGTTGTAAAAAAAAGAAAACTAGTGGACATAAAGGAAAACTTAATTATTGATTTGGATAGTTTAAAATGAAAGTGAATAAAAAAATTCAAGTATTGAGGAATATCAATAAAGCTAATGGTTTGAGACTATGTGTTCTAAAATACTTGAGTTTGTAAAGCATATAAATACATAAATAAAAATATATAAAACATACAAAATGATTAAACCTTTAAATGACGTATAGACATATAACAGTAGGTCATGTATTTGGGGAATTAACAAAAACAAGTTTAAATCTCTTAATTAAAGTCTGATAACCTATATTCTAAATATTATATACTGTAAGCTTATACAGAGACGAGACGAAACCTCTTAGCACTCAATGGATTCACCGTGCGGGTGCCGGGTCCATTGCGTTGCAGGGAGAGGAGCTTCAACAGTGCTTGGGACTTGCGACCCAAGTGTAGGTTTAAGGGGCC
>JAAAKD020000070.1:6629321-6639972 GCA_010014825.2 Danaus melanippus
TACATCTTAAATCATTAATTATGATAATCATTCTATACTGAGGTGGGCATGTCTATTAAATTGTCATTTCCGTCGGCCATGTATAAGTCATGTATGTATTACCCACATGTTAGAACAACAATATAATTAATGATCCTCATATAATTTGCTGTAGTAATTGTTATTTTGTTTGTATTGTTATTTAAATCTGAAATTTATCATTATCTGGCACCTAATATCTACTTGATATTGTCCTCAGTCAATAATTTTTTTCATTACATATATATATATATCATTTTATACAGAAAGTAATATTAATCTCTATCATTAATACATACATTAAAAATATGTCTTAAAAATATTGTTTATCATATGTTATCTATAATCTATCACCAAATAAGTGTATAGTACAGTATGCAGGTTCGTTATCTCGGAGATCTCGGACCAATATTATGATTATGTCGGACCAAGTCAATAGTCTATAACAAAACCGGCAACTGCTTCATAATAATAGTCTGTTTTAATTATCAATATATGTCCTCTTATACCGATTGCACAATATTTTTTCCATCTATCTTCCTTGATACCAAACTGTGACTTAAACTCAACAAAACAATTGAGATAATCCTTGTTTAAAAATGTATTATTGGTCAATAGGGAAATAATAATGAGATAAATATCACAAAACATTACTAAATGGAAAAACCCAAATGATTTCCTCTGTCATAATTCATATTGAAATCGGCTGTTATAGTTTTAATACTGTTTTTATACCTTTTAACTTAACAGAATATTTATTATTATAATGCTATGAAATATTTAAACCTGCACTAGAGTCAATGACAGTGGATGGAGGCAATGGTCAGGTTATACAGTTTTATAACATACAAAAAATAATATATTTATATTACACAATATATAACACCCAAAATGTGTTATCAATGCCAGAGCACACATTTTATTAGTGATGAATCAACATAGATGATGGAAACATACTCATAGTAATCTCAAGGCCATCGGGTCATTGACCTCATTGTACTTAAATAATGTGTAAACAAAGTTCTAAAATCATCAGAAGAAAATATATAACAGACGGTAACAATATGTCATAATGTTTATTATGGATTTTAATTACCTTTCTGAATTTATTGAATGTCAATGATCATAAGCATCTGCTTTTATAACTGTCATGGGTTTCAATAAATAATAATAATTAGACATTTTTGTACATGAAATAAGTGATTGTGGTTAGAATATTATTAAATAATTCTCAACTTCTATGATCATATTACAATAAAGAATAACAATTAAAAATATCTCACCTTAACAATACTTATAGATAATAACTTATACATAATAGATTTCGATATACATTTCGTTTACGCATATTAAGCTAGACACAAACTTGAAGTCGTGGTTACCTAGAGGTCGAGGGCCGCCTCTCGTGCACGAAGGTGTGGAGTCTAAACCTGGCAAGTACCAATGTAATTTTTCAAAGTTATTTTATGTACTCTCTAAGAGTAATTAGACACTACTGACAGGCGGTGAAGGTAAAGATCGCGAGAAAACCTGGACTTATAATATCAAATTATAAGTTTGCAATCGTGAATCCCTATAACCTAGAGCAGACGTGATGATTAATGCTCTAACGTTCTCAATATGAGAAAAGGCCTTTGCTCAGCAGTTGGCACCGATAGGCTGATGATGATGGGACACAAACTTATTGTATAAAAATCATAAACGTTACATCAATTATACATTTTCATATTTATTGCTAGTATCTTTTATCGTATGTCGTCGCGACCTTGGATCCTATCCCATCATTTCACGGGTCATGCGATAAATACCTTCTCATCCCAATTCTATACAGTACAGCCATCGCGTGCCCTCCCCCACACATTACACTTTATTTACTGCTTCCACGAAAACGGGGAAGTCCCCTCGACGGTAACATAATAATATTTAACGTTCCTGTCGTGTAATAAACATGCGATGCCAATTGAAATTTAATGTATCGCGACGAATTTTATCTTCGGTGTTGTTTAGTTTTATTATAATGCAGACTTTATTCGTACTAATGTCGCTTTGATATTATCGTACAGTTTGCTAGTTTCGCTGTCCTCCTCCTCGATACAAGTTTGTTGTTCACTTGTCAACGCTCCGTTTGTAACGTAACGATTGACACTCGGAGTAAGCGTACAGAAATTGCAAATTCATGTAATTTTTTATTGTTTTTTATTTGTGTTATTGTCTGTTATTGGCTGGCTTTATTTTTATTAAATAATTATAGGAAATTAAAATCATTCGTTAGTACGGAATACAAAAAAAATATTATTATAAATGTAAATAATATTCAGATTTAACTGTTAAAGTTAGTTGTTACACTTTATCTTGACACATAAATATTCGCAGAACACGTGTGGCAAGTGAACGTCCAGAAGAAGGGTCTGGGTGCGTCTAAAAATATCCAGGGACTGTACAATCTGTGTCTAACAGACAAGACCCTGGCCTTGGTGAAGATTAAAAGTCTGAACAACGTCATCAGTGATCTGGGGATCCCGGAGAGGGTCGAGTACTCCTTGAAGAACATCAGAAGGTGAGACCTCATGACAATAACGTGTCCACACAGACGACATGAATAATTTAGTTATTTTACTACCTCCCAATCGTTTTAATTTAATATGTATATATTTAATTAGCTATCATATATAAAAATAAACCAAAGGAAAAGTTGAAGTTGAGCTGGATATATTAAGAACGATTCATATTTCTTTTAATTAATTTCTAGGTGTAATGAAGGACTGAGGGTAGTCGGAGCTCGGGAGATTTATCTGCCTTTAATATTTTTAAAACATTTGTAGAATGATTAGTCAAAAGAAAATTATACAATAACACTTTACTGAAATCATAACGACAGTTTTATTTAACGCAATTTTTATTAGTTATCATTAATTATTTTTAATTAATTTAGAGTATTTTTTTACAGTAACTGAATAAATTGCTGGGAACATGGTCACTTTTAGAATGTTAATTTATATTCTGAGAATTGTTATGAGTCGTGGCCTCTATCTGGAAAATATGGATTCGTTAACTAACTTCTAAAACACTGCTAATTAAATTTTAATATTGTACAGTTACTAGTAATTTTATAAAGCATGGACCAACAATTGTATAAGTCTATTTGTTTATCATTATCATCATCATATCATATGATGGGATCTGTTCGTCCAGATGCGGTGATTCCGAGTGTTTCTTCTACATGGAGGTGGGGCGGCAGACGGCCACGGGCGCCGGCGAGCTGTGGATGCACTCCGACGACTCCAACATAGCCCAGAGCATGCACTCCACGATATATCAGTTAGTCTCTCTTTTTATTATATACTCGTTAACATCCTTCACTAGTCACGGCTTGGAACTCGGAATTGGCTTTACAGAGGAGTGAATAGTGTGTGCTACAATAGATAAATACGGTACCCTAGTGACAGCGCCATCTATTGACTCTGACTATGCAACTTGATGTGAGACACATCGACGATGTGCAGCCGTGAGACACATATATGTAGGTTATGTTGGTAGATACACGATATGATAATCATTAAACGATGTACGTCATCTTCCAGCGCCATGAGGAACTGCGCCAAGGAGACGGAGAACGAAAAGGATCACATCGTCATACCCAACAAGAACCTCATGGAGGGCTCACACCCGCTGCCCGCCCGGAGGCAGACCTACTCCGACGGCCGGGGGCGGGCGGGCTTCTATAACGGTAGGGCGGGTGATGATACGTGGACACTAGGCGGCTCGGCTCTTGTTTCGTTTTATTTATTTATTTCAAATGAATTTACATGAAAACAAATCAAATAAAAAACCAAATAATCTTCATCGATTTGTATGTCCACATCACACATTCTCATGTAGTCAGTTGAAGTAGATCAGTATTTAGTATTGGCGCTATCGATACTTGTTAATAATTCAGACATTGCAGTAGTATTGTATGAGTAGCTCAACTCACTCCTGTAGATTGCTCAGTAGTCAGAGTAGCCCGCCCGACTCCACTGTCAACAATATACACCGTGTCACATTCATTGAAGTACGAGAGCTAAACCTCAGTCGGTATTGTTGGCGAGGGGTCGGACGGTCGGTAGTGTGTAACTAACAAGCTATCAGTAGAGTAGTTACGACAGCTTCAGTAGGAGTATCCATTACAACTAGCCAGTATACTAATAGATCCGAATCCACTATCGTTCATATAAAGCTTGTAGCACACGAGGCGAGCAGGATAAGGCCGCGGTCACAGTGAGCGTGTGTCACGTTTCAGACAAGGGCCTGTGTGTCGGGTCGTGTATACGGCAGTGTGTGTGTGCGGCCAACACTATAGACGACTCGGCAGCGGCCGTGGCTCCTCTCACACCACTCACACACGGTAATGTGACACACACACGCACACACACACACACGCATGCAACACACACACACACACGCTGGCGACAGGTGGGGAATGAGAAGGAACGACTCGTGACTGGCTGTGGAAAGATAACTTCATGTCATCATCATTTATCCGTTCATTCATTCATGTAGAAATGCTCATCATTCATAAATGTAAATATGGTCATCGGTCATGTGGAACTGTAAATAAATAACACTATAATATAACCCGGCCTGGAGGTACGGCTGTAGAGGTCTCTGCTCAGTGAGATGAAACAAACATTAAATATATAAAGCATGATTATTCATTAGAGTTAAAAATATACATAGGTAATGTGAACCGAGATGGTGTTTGAAACATTCTATACTCACCTTTACCTCGTTCCTCCCTTTAATGATTTCGATATCATCCATTGTTCAAATGGAATTTAATATTTTTCTGTATCCGTAAGTTTTCTTTGCCTTGGTTGTTTTTTTTATGTATTTCTTTATTAATGTTGTTTGATGTGAGACTGCGTGTCGTCAGGGAGTATGTCCGCATGTATGATCTTTGTAGCATCATGAACTGTTCTCCGTTGCGTTAAGGTCGTATATTGTCTGCATGGTGGTGGTGGTGTTGGTGGTGTGATCATAACACATACCTGTAAGGTGGTGACGTCACCGTCGCCATGTTCTAACCCATTAAAACATAAGACGACGGTACCTGATAGAGACTTCAAAGAAGACAATTATATTTAAACGCGAAATAAGATCGATGAAGAAGGTGGTACCGTCGTCTGTTTCCATGTAACAGTCGTGCGGGTGGTTGACGCGTCGCTTCCCATTGTGTCCTCAGCGGACACGGGCCAGGCCACCCACCACCGTACTGGGTCTCTGCCCTCTTGCCCGGTGCCGCCGTTCGAGGCGTGTCCTGAGGGCGGGTCGGAGCGACCCAGAGTGCACCACGGGCGGACGCACTCGGCGCCCCTGACCGGCGAGGAGCTGGACAAGGCGCTGTACTCCAGAGCTAACGGTACGGACGGGCGGCGGGCACCCTGGCTGCGCCGCGCCAGCACGGGCACCAGGCTGGCCAAACTGTCTCCGGCTCACACCAGCAGTATGTATCCAGCCACACGCCGGTCACTCGCCTCACACGTGTCACGGGTGTCGCCCGGGCGTTCCCCGCGTAACGTCCTGGCGACACTCAATGATCTTCATCATCCTTGGGGGTTGTGTCTGTGTGTTAATGTCCGCCATGTTATGTTTCCTGCATGTGCTTATCATGTCGTGTTCCTGCGTTCTGTTGATGTGTATATATGTATATAAAATTATTTATTTTCTTTTAAAATATTACATTTCCTCTTAGATCGTTAGGTCTAGGTACGTGTTGTCCTTTCGCGTAGACTTTGTTTCGTATCAGTTTTGTATTGTATATAAATTATAGGAAATTAGTTGTGTTTTATTTATCAATAATAGAAAAAACCGAAGCTTTTTAGTCGCGAATGTCCCTTTGCTTCATATAGAGACAGTTCCTTCTCCAGATGGAGTCCTATTCATTATCGTTATTATGAAAGACCTACATCACGCGACGCATGTTTGTCCTCAGACTCCAGCTCGCTCCGTAAGCGATGCGACACGATGCCGACACGAGCCAGCAGTGGACTCGACCTGGAGCGAGGAGCGACCCTCAGGGACGAACGGGACCCGCTACACTCCAGTACGGACACACGACTAACACTACTTTCTTATATAGTATATATATAGAGGACATTCGGAGAGACCGACGAGTGAACTCCAGCATCGACTCTCACACACACACACACACACACTCAGCTATATATACATATATATGTGTTTAACATTCATTCGTTTATTTGTAAATGTAACAGTGAACCGTCTCACTCAGGTTTAGAATCGTCACGAGACGACATCGACTCTATATCGGAGTGGTACCGGACGCCGCGGATACCAGAGGAACCCGACTGCTGTGACGTCATGTCCAAAGACTTTATGAGGTTGGCACTGGAAATGTTACAAGTTAATAGTATAAGCATAAGTGAAAACCATAATGTTCTATTCAGAACTGTGTATGTTAAGTAATAAAGTACATAATCGTCCAGCATGACGACCCGCGGAAGTTCCATCGCTCACTCGCGGACGTCGTCCACGTGTGTGGAGGAGGCGGAGGTGGGGTCGGGGTCGCCCGCGCTACCCGAGGGGTACATGCCCATGGGACCCATACACGAGCCTCTCCCACTGGTCTCCTCATCAGGCTCCGTCTGCAGCGGAACGCCCTCCACGGACCCTAGGTTCAGGTAAAATATGTACCACATGACAAGATAGATACATCTCAATTATTTTGAAGATCAAAAAAATTTAATATTAATATTACCTTTGCATTGCTAGCGAGTATCAACTGGAGCCAGCCACGGCACACATCGCGGAGGAGCGGTCGACGCGCGCTTACAGCGTGGGCTCCCGGCCAGCGGCTAGAGCGGAGCCCGCCAGACTACGCGCGTACAGTGCGGGCGCTAGACGCAAGCCTCTGCCGCCCGCGACGCGCCCTCAGCACGTCCCACACACACACACACACTCCTACCCCCGAGCCTCAGCGGACGATCTCATGGAGCTCGACTTCTCGTCCAACTCGCCGGCGCCGAAGGTTTTCATTTATTTGATACTAATACTACGATACCGCCACTTCAAAAGAACCGACAGTTTCACAAGTTTATCTCCACCAGGTTATAGTCGCTCGCACCCCGCCGGCCGCTGGGTTCATGGAGTCCAGTCGTCGCAACGTGGACGAGTACGTGGACATGTCGCCGCGGAATGCCGGGTATGTGGAGATGAGGCCCGGGGAGCCCCCCGCCGCCTCCACCCCTGGGCCCGCCGCCCCCGCTACGCCCGACGGGTACGTGGAAATGACGTACGGTCGCGCCCCCACGAGGCCCATCGCCATAGGAGCTCCTCGCCAGCCGCCGCCTGCGGTCAGCTGCGGGTCGGGCTCCGGGCCAGGATCGCCAGACGAGCGCCGCCGCCGCCGCGAGCCGCGCACTCCGCTCGGCTCCCAGACCCTGTTCCACATGTCTATGGAGTCGCCGTCGTCCCCGGGCGAAGCGGATGACGACGACGACGATGACCACCACCACCTCAGTACGGTCCGCGAGCTGGTGGAGCCGCGCGCCGCCAGCCCGGAGCCATCGTCGCCGCAGTATGTGACGCTGGCCGGCAACCCCCGCCCCGACGAGCTGCGCAGTGAGTCTTCCACACATTATAACTCTGTTTTCCTTCCATCAGTGGCTCTCTAACATTTATTTATTTTATTTATTTATTTATTTATTTATTTATTTAGGCACACAAGCAGAATACAATCCGGATTACATTTGAGTTACAGTCTAAAATTATTTTTACCTTGATTATATTCCAAAGCATAATCATTACAAAGCATAAGCATTACACGGCATAATCATTACAAAATCAATATTTTTGTCAGGTGCTACATTATTTAGATACAATTCAAGACTAATGAATAAATAGGAACATATAAAATAAATTCAATTACTTAGTTGTTGATACAAGAAAAAAAAAATTATAATTAAAATAACAAATAACATTAACGAACGTTAGAAATTAATTCAAATTACATTAATTAAGATAACAATAATACAAACAGGAGCAAAAGATACATTAGATACATTCAATTAAGATTGTGTAACAAGTATAATTAAAAAAAATAAGATAATAAGTAAATTGTCAATATTAAAATACAATTAAATAAAATTTACATGACAATAAACGTAAGAAAGAAGTCATTGGAGAGTGAATCATTAAATCGTCGATATAATATGCCTTACCCTATTTTTAAAACTTGTAAAATTGGCATCAAATATATCCAACTTGTCACTGTGTTTTGAGAGTAAATCATTGTATGTACGGCAGAAACTAACAATTAGATTATAATATGATGTATTATTGATGTGAACGCTGAGGACGAAGGTATTCAAATGTGGATGACGAGATGATGATGATGATGAACATGACTCTCTTCCGTTCCCCCCAGAGCTGGGCGGGGCGCTCCACTACGCGTCTCTGGACCTGGAGCCGCGCCGCACGCCGGCCGCGCCCGCGCCGCGTCTCTACACACAGATAGACTTCATGAGGAGTGAGAAGTACGCGGCGGACGCCACGTAGCACACAGCGCCCGGGACCTGACACACGTACGGCTCTCACACCTTACTAACATCCAACTGTTATCCATCTGCCGCAATCTTTATGTGGACCGAATTGAACCAGAACCAGTGATGTATTTGTACAACAAAGTATGTTTTAGTGATTACTATATACCTATCAATAATATAGCTGACGCAGCCATCTCAATATTCTGGTTTCAAATATATATAAAGCTTAACTCAGCGAGTCAAGTCTGGACACGGTAGCTTAGTAGATGAAACGTCGGGAACTCGATTTTCTAGAGGTTACGGGTTCGAATCCTGCCCGTGTTTTCTCTTTCCATTTTTATTCCGTGTCTCCTTATTCCAGCTGCTCGTCTCCTCCTGACCCGTATAACTCCAGCTGTAGTTTCTATTTCCAGGTGTCAGTGTGCGTCCGTCGTCCTCCTCATCAGTAACGGATCACCACAAGCCCCTACTATAAACTAATATTATTGTTATTCGTCTCATGTCGTGTCTCTCGTCTCTCGAACTCCCGCTATTCTCCACGTTTCCTATCGATCAGAACGGGTTCGTTCGAGAGGCGACGCTTTACTTAAATAACTGCCATTAATGTAGGATGTGGAGTGATGAGTGATGAGCGCCGCACCGCGACCAGTGACGTGTCGGGAGACTGACCATCCGTGGTACATACATACATACATACACGAGCTCGACTACACCGGGCTCGAGTTGTAGAATAAATATTACGGATTTTATAGGAAATTATAAACAGCGGACGTACTCACGGGAGAGTCGACAGTCACCCGCACCACGCTCGCGGCAGCGGCGGACACATTGACAGATTAGTTAACAGAAACTTTGATGTCGCTTGCTTCCGGTTTGAAACATTCTTGACGTGAAGAACCTGTTTCTTGAATGTACAAATATATATATATAGAGGAATTATTACTATCCATAACTGATCGGTATTTATATTAATCTGCATTTCGTCGGTGAGGGTAGTCGCTGTCTCCGGTGTTAACGTATCGGGACAGGCTCGTACAGCCGCCCGCGCCGCGCCGGTGCGAGTCGAGTAGCTTTTAAGGATAAACATAATTTTCTAGTATTGTTAAAGTCCTATTATGAAAATAAAATCGCTGTCCGGCGATCTCCGAGTATTGACATCCGGTACAGGAAGAAATGTTCAGACGAGCTGTACAGGATGGCGACCCAGAGACGACCGGAGAGAATGACGTTAATAGGAGACAAAATGTTAAACCGCCGAGTATATTAGATGTACAGACCCGGCGGCCTTAGTCGGTAACGCAACGGTTGTGAGAGAGGCCTAAAGTAGTGAAGCAGTCCCCCCCACCCCCCGCCCCCCACATAATATACTACCTATTGTGTTCCTAGGTTACTCGCCCTGTTCAAAGTACTGTGCAATTTTTACCGGTTTTTTGTTTTTTTGTAAATGGACTTATTTCTACACTGTTATAGTTTGTTGTTAGAACTCGTTGGACCGATTCTGTTAATTATTCCAGGACGTAGGAATAGTGACGTCCACAGGTCGACGGGACTCTATCACCGACAGTTTTAAATATTACTAGGAGTGAAAAAACTAGAAACGGTCGGTGACCCTGTCAGCGTTACGAAATGACTTAACGCTGAACGTTAGTACAGAACAAACCGTACTGAGTGAGGGTATCAGTCGACCTACCAAATGTTAACCTGAGCTTGCCCTTTATCGTCCCTAAAGATTTTATCGATAGTATATTTTCATGATCGTCGCCTCACTAATATCGACATGTAACTTCCCCCGGTTCCGCCTGTCTGTCGGCGTGTATCTTGCGCGAGTCTCGGCCCTCATGTGCCTTAACAAACCATAGTCACAAATGTATTAGTGAGTCAGCGTCGGCGGCCGGAGCTCCTCGTTCGTTCCTACTCGCGTTCCGCTCTCAGCCTGTCGGCGCGGCCGCGGCGGTAACGTTATGTACTAACTTACTCTGTATATAGTTGATCAGTCAGAGTTTCAAATTTTTATTAGTTTTTGTATCATTCGATGTTTTTATTTTTTATTTGTTATGGAAGTTACGTGTTCAGCGAGGTTCAGGTTTTCT
>JAAAKD020000070.1:6655842-6667865 GCA_010014825.2 Danaus melanippus
AACTTAACCTTTTTATTTTGTTAACGAGGTGAAAGGTTTTATACCTACCCCTCCGTCTAGGGGAGACGGAGGCGGTTATGTGGGATTCACGGGCCAGAAGGGCCCATGCTACCCACTAAAACACCAACGGTCACTCTCCGTTACCGCCAAGTGGATCGCCGAAGCATGCATATGCGACGATCCGACGGCGGGCCGCGAACGGCCACCTCCCCCCGAGGGCTCACTCCAAGTGGCCAGGAGCGTATCCCCGCCTGGCGGGCTTGCTTAATCGTGAGAGGGTTAACCCCTTACCCCTCCCACCCAAGCCCACGCGGCCAGTCTCCAACAACCCACCGACGAGCGCAAGCACCCGACGGCAGACAGAGCGGAAACCGACCGACCACAAGCGAACTCAGGCCTCCGGAGAGACCCGAGTTTCCCCTCTCCCTCAAGACAGCCACGGACGGCCTCCTGCCAGATCCGTGACCGTCTGACTCCTAGCCCTCCTCCCCCGTGACTGATTGCACCGGAATACACCGGTGGGCGATGGGGTCATCACGTTCCGACGCCGGATCCCTCGGACAACCTAACCTAACCTAACATTGAACTGGTTGATCTAATTTGGAAAAAATCGAGCACAATACCGTTGATTTGATAATAATTATGTATTTCAAACACTTGTGAGAAGAAAAGGCTAACAGACGATATATATACAACTGAAGGAAATAAGCATATTCTAATGAGCTGGTGGATCTGTTTAACATTTATATTAGTGAGAGACGGGCTTCTTGTTATTAGTGTTCGAGATTGACGGGCCCGATACAAATAGCACCTTCCAATGTATTATACGTGGCCTGCGGATAAGACGTATACATTAACGATAAGGGAAACCTCCACTATACTGAATACAACTTTCACGTCACCGGCGCGGCGACCAGTTTCATTTGTACGGTTTAATAACATTGAGATCACTTTCATATGTCATCGAAGTATTATTTGCTGTAAAGTTAATAATTGACAATTTCTCTCACTTGGAACTTGCTTAATCATGTTCCTGCACGCGTTCTAAATATATATATTTTTTAATTTTCTTTATTTTTTTGTAAGTTTGTTTTATATAAGCTCTATCAAGTTTTTATGTCGATCATCTTAGGAAGAGGAGAGGGTTTTTTTGTAATTGTTAAATCATTCTACACCCGAAATAGATATTGATAGAATATAAGAATTATCTATAAAATAAACATTATAGAACTTATAGTTTGACGTATTTAAAATAGGGAATGTGTTATTCGTGATGACTAATGTTAGGCTAATTTAACTAATAAAAGAAAACAGCTAGCAGTGTTAAAGAGCTCAAAGGACCTTCGTACTTGTTACGTGTATTTGCTTAATAATGAGTTTAACACTCGCTGCTTTGACAGACGACTCACGTGTCCTTTGTGAAACTTCATAGGAAGAGGTATCTACAAGAATGGTGTTCATGGATGTATTGACAGTCCTAATGAGCTCGGGTACAACTGTAATAATATTTTTACCATTTTATAATTGTATATTATATTGTGTCACAGTTATTTTATTCACTTCTACATGGATTTATTTAATTTGTGATAATCTGTCACAGATAGGTACTTTTGTAACTTCTTCATAGAATAAAAAACATGAAATACGACCCGAGCACTAAAGAATATGGCCATTGATTTTGGTAATTTTGTTACTTTATTTTATAGCGGTATCGGCAGAAGCTTACTACATTTTTATCCACAATGAAAAGAGTTGTTTTAATTCAGTGCGACGAAGTTGGAAGCAGTAATAATGACGCCAAGAATACCTTCCATAATCAGTAGAATATAGTTTGCCTTTGCATTTGTTAGATAGATACCAGCTAACTGACAAATATGCTCAATATTATGACGTTTCTGTAAAGAAAGATATTTTAACTTAACGCCTGGTGTTGGTTGGATTGGTTCAATGAAATTCGCTAAACCATCCCTAAATAAATACTCAGACTTTTATATGAATTACCAATAAAAATATTTGTATGTGGTATAATAAAACATAATAATATATAGTAGGTACCGAATAGTAATTGACTTTTGTTTGCTTTCAAATATATCTCTTCAGATGAGAATGTTTGGGAAAACCCCGGAGAGAGTTGTTATCTTGGGTTTAATGATATTTGAGTAGATCTATAACAAACGTCTCGATCTTTGTAGAGTGTAGACACTGCCGAGGATGGATCGCTATTATTAGAAGCCAATTAAAACTTTAACTATCTTGAAGACATCATTAAAACACACCGGTAAAAGTTTATCAAAACGTTTATTTTCTAAAGCCATAGTAATATGAAAGTATCACTTATATTTACAAATAACGTTTCTGAGTTTTTTCCAGAACTCGTTGGGATGTTGTTCTCCCCAAGTTATATAAATCTTAGTTTTCAATAAAAATTTCAAAGTCGTCGTTAAATATTTGTTCTCCACCTCACCTATTCTTATAAGCACCAGCGGGTCGTAGGAGGTGCCGTCTTCAAGGAATAGTCTGTGATACTCGGCTAACTGAGTCTCCCATCTACACCACTGAGATTGAGCGAAGTGATTACTTATTATCAGTATGATGTACCTACTTACATTTATGCTGCCTAATATGGATTCCGATATAAAGGAACCTATCTCGAAATCCCGCTCGTAAATGCACAGTTTTAGATATGGCGGAGAACATTCCAACTGAGTTATCATTTCGGCGACGAATTCTCTGTCTTCATTACAGTAAGATACGAACGCATCGTATTTGTAATCTCCTCTTTTTAAAACGGCACCATTTTTTAAAGATTTTCTTATAAATTTTCTTCCTAGAGCAATTTTAGCTAAAAATAACCAGTATCTAATATAAAGTCTATATTTACATGCCACGCCTATTATTAATAATACTATGATAAGCATAACTATCGAGGGGGCGGTCCACACCATCAGCATTAAGTTGGAGAACTTATCAAACATCAGACAATTAAGATTTTTTATACTGAGCAGATAGTCTGCAACCCTCCTGTCTTCCCACACGTCAGGACTGCTGCAAAGAAAAGTAGAGTGAGCGAAATAGATTTTGAGTTCCTCAGAACCGTTGACTTGTAACCACGTGTAAGTATCATACATTGAAGGACAGTCACAGATGAAAACATTGTCCATCAAATCTATTTCCACTGTGAAGTTTCCTTTATTTTCCAACAAATAATTTATGTCCTTCATCATGTTGAGAGTGAAGTGAGAAATTTTATTGTCTGCTAAATAAACGCTGTGTGGTCTTATTCCGGACGTATAAAATACGGGTCTCCACCAAGATAATATCAAATTATCACTTAGATCTAGTTCCTGCAAGTTTTTTAATGGCTTGAACAGTTCACTCGTGATGAAATACAATTCATTGTTTCTTAATATTAAATGGGTGAGGTTCGGCATCGTCTCGAATATATTATCATCCTCATAGAAATATTTAATTCCACAATTTTTAAGTATTAATATTTTAAGCATGTTTAATCCATCAAACATGGCACTGGTTAAATTCTCATTCGCCGCCAGCGGATTATTCGCTAGATTCAGTATTTCTAAATTCTTCAATGGCTTGAAGGTTCCATTCCCAATGTGGAAGATGGTGCCGTTCTCTAAGTTGAGCATTTTGAGTCTTCCCAATCCAGTAAACGTGTAATCAAATATAGATTTCATTCTATTAAAAGCTAGATTAAGAATTCTCAAGTGTCCACAGTGTTCGAAAGCTCCTCTATCGATTTCATAATAGAATGGACTCGACGCCGTTCCTTTATTAGACGATAGATCCATCAACAATATTTGCTGGTTTGCTATGTGTTTGAGGTGTATACCTGGTAAGTGATTACCGCTGAGTAATAATATTCTTAGACTCGGGAATTTCAATGGTTCGAATGCCTTCGGTCCCATGGATATCGCACTGACTCTCCTTAGGTCCAGTACCTTAATGTTTTTCATTTCAGGGAAAGTATCATCTGTGATTATTTCAAATTGATTATCAGCTAGTGTGAGCCGTTCTATCGTTGTGTCTGCTATAGTTTCTAATAGTTTTTTCGGCGGATGCTTTCGGAATCCAATACCGGATAAGTCTAGATGCCTCAGGTTTATGCCATGCTTCTGAAGGTTGACTAGAAAGTCATTAATGATAGAGGAATTTAAGTCATTTTCTCCAATACTCAGATCCCGTAACATTTTCAGTGGAATAAAACTATCTGGATGAATGAAATCGATGCGACAAAGACTGATACATAGCGTTTCTAAAGTCGAACCAACCATCGGTTTGAACGCTGTTTCAGGAATTTTCTCCAATGAATTTTCTGACAAATCCAATTTCTTCAAGGATGGTAACATGATGGGTTTGAGGGCGGAGGTAATAGCAAATATATTTGTGAATCCGTTATTAACTAACTTCAACTCTCGAAGACTGATCAGTCCCTCAAATACACTGTTCAGTATAATACGAAGATCCGTGTTGTATGATATCGAGAGATCTCTCAATTTGGTTAGGTTGCGAAATATTCTAGGTTGTAAGTATTTGAGTTTGTGGTTCGATTCTATTTTTAAGCTCGTCAAATAATATAAGGAGTCCAAATCCCCAACACGTATTTCTGGCAGAACCGTCGTTCTTACAATAAGATTTCTGCTTCTCACTTTTACCTGAAAAATAAAATACAAATAAACAAATTGTTTATTTCAAATTAGTGTTAGTCAATAAGAACATCACATTAAGATAATACGATCTCATTGTAAATAGTTTATTTCTGTTTGCAGAGAGCTTGTTTTGATGTTACGTATTTTTGTACAATACGTTGAACTGTTTGTTGTCAGCATTATGATCCTTACCGATGTTTTGTTTGGTAAAGAAACGTTCCTTATTTACCATAAATATTTCATAATGATAATGAAACGCCTAATAATAAGCTATCTATAATTTTAAATATATTATCTGTATAAATATTATATGTTTAATTTATTTTTAAACAAAAACTACAGATTAAACTGAACATACTAATGAGTAATGACCATGATGTCCAATACTAAAATGTTTGAAACACAAAACTTTTACTAACCCTTTTGATATTTAGACGAAATTAAAACACATTTTTGAGGAAGTTTAACTTCACACATATAATTGTTATTAGTTATTATTATTAGACTAAAAAAGAATACATGTAGTGTATTGCATGGAATTATTATTACATATAAAAGTGATAGAATGTGTAAGCGACAAGCGAAGGAATTTTGAATTAAATTTTTGTGTTATTTTGCATATTTAGAATATTTTTTGAAACTATATTAAATTATTAAACGATAACAGAATAAAGTTAGGTATTAACTATCTAATGTCCGTCGTGCGTCGTTGTATTTTCGATGTATGACGAAACTTATGTACAAAAAGATTACAAGGAATTTATAAATTGTCATCTGACTGTAACCTCGCGGAACAGTTGTTAGGTCGGAAAGTTTTATATGATTTTAGTAACATATTCCGACACCGACTTGCAACTTCATATGTATTTTAAAATCTTTTAATAATAATAAATTGTCACCCAAAATTATCAATTTAAAAATATATTATAATAGACGTGGTCCATTTTTTTCACAAACAAAGTTTTGGAAAATACATATATAAAACTATATGATACCGACTCTCGATCGTGAACTTATGACATGGCTGTCAGAAAGTGTAAGTAATATTTAACGTTTGTATTGCCAATTAAAGCTTTCAAAACAACCAAATGTATAGAAATAATAAAAATGAAACTGTACATTTTGCTATAATTCAAGAAAACTAAAAGTTCCAAAAAAATTCAAATTACTTCTAGATCGATCAATACCTCTGAATTATATATACGTTATTGACAAGTAGAAATGAAAGTACATGATAAGATATTAACTTAAAAGTTCAAGGGAAATTATTCTGAGATTAGACCACTCATTATTAAGATGGATGGGAGATGACTTTAAGATTAGTACATTTTAGTGTGTACCAGGACTAAAACAATATAGCTTTAAGTTATTCTGGCTCAATTACAACAATATTGATTCTTATAAGTTGATCGACTTGATATATTTAGTCTCTCAGTAGCCATTCTCTCCATAAGCTCTTAATTATCTCTTTACGTGTTTAGCAAACGATTTGTTATTTCGCTCTCTGATTTCTTAGAGGTCCCTTTACTTTAATACATATACATATGTCTTTTGGAGGTCCCTCATTATATATATTGGGTTTAAGCTGTCCCCATTAAACTTTGTGCTTCCAAAGTAACAGACGCAACTCAGATAAATTGTCTTACATCATTATCAATCTTTAACTTACTCAGTATCGTCTTCCGTCAGATTAATTTAACTCATATTTAAGTTTTTAGTTCCACTTTTTTATTTCACGAAATTTAAATCTATACTAAATCTCATCGTAATCAAGGTTAGTGACCGCGATATGTTTAAAATTTTTTAATGAATTTTCCATTTAATCTGTATCGGCATTATCTATTCTGCATTTCTTTTTATGTTTTTTTAAATCTTGTTATCATTTCGAAATCATGAGCAAATACAATTAAAATCGAATTACAAGATTAGACCGCCACCACATTACGAGACTACAGACGTTTAAGGTTTTTGTCTACGCTTTATAAAGATTTTTCACCTAATTCCTTTGGAACAACTATTTATTTTAGGAGGACAAACAATATGCAGGCAGCTATGAACCGGCCATAGTCATGCATACATCGAACGCCCAATCCTCACAGAATTCCCAGTCACATTTTCTCTTCTCCACCGAAGGCCTATGAAATTTAACATACTTGGCTTATTAATTAGAATTAAATCATCCACCTGAATAATTATCATTTCGTCACTGTTCATCAGAGATAAAGTATAGTGAGTAAGGTTAGTTCGAATCTGAGTTGTTAAGGCAAACAGTACAGACGAAAGTAATTACGATAATGATGATATAATAACATGGATTAAACGGCGAGAAATTTCCATCTGGCTGTGTTTATTTTGAGACTTATGTCTACAATAACCTGATTTCTTTCACTGACACTTAAACCATATAATTTTATAAAACAAACATTTGTAATTGTTATCACCTGATAATGAAACAACCAATAGTTAGTTAACAACACTTTGTAAAGTTTTTTTTTATTTGGTTTCATTTAATTTGCTTTGCTAGTTGTGACATAGACTTGTAGAAACATAGTTTTGTAATATATAAATATTTTGCTTTTTAAATTGTCCACTGGACATACTGAATGTGTTCAGTGATGACGTCTAAGTTTTATCGACTAATGTTAATGTAATACCTGAGGGAATCTCTTGCATTCATAGTTCCCAAAGCAGACGATGAGTTCACGGTCCTTGGTGCCTCTACAAATGCAACCAGATACTTTGTCTCTCCCTATATTCACGGGGAGGGCATCCGCACTTCTGTCCGTAGGAGGGAAGAGGATATTATGAGCAATCTCCTCGTACTCCAGATCAAGAATATTACAATAAATGTATTGCAAACAATATAAAACTATCCACAGTCGGCAAACTAACAACATCTCTCGACTCTTCGGAGCAGAAAAACTGAAAACAACGAAAAGACTATATGACATAAAGTAGTAGTCTTTATAGTAGTTCAAAACTAAAAAAAAAAGTCAGAAGCAATTCACTTTTACCACAATTTAAAGTTAATAATCTAATTCGGTTACAATAATTGATATTTTTTTACAAAAATACACAAAAGTTGCCCGAAAATAAATGAAATACCATTTATTGACTTTAAATATGTCTAAAAAAGTCTCGGATCGTGAAGTAATTTCACGATAGAATTCTATTATTACTTTATTTCCTCGCATAGTTTTAGTAAAAGTTATATCTTAGTCTTCTCCTCTACAAGACTGTTCTAAATACTGGTACATATTACTTCACCACAATACTCTGATTATTTTATTAACTATATTTCATTCCTATGTTATGGACCAATAAAAAATCTACTTTGACTCGTTCTCAAAATTAAAGGAGTCTTGGAACAAAACACTATCCTTCATTATAATATTAGGCCTAGCAATATTACAATATATTACGTAAACAAAAAACTTTCTAAATAGTTTTCCGGTTTTTGTACAGTTGAGTAACAACCAGAAGACATGAAAACACACCAAATATTCTTTGTTTACGCGAATAATAGAAATATGTAAAGTGATACCATAGCGAGACTTATTATTTCACATTTTTTCTTTGTAATTTCTTAATATTTTCTATACTTATTTTATTTTTCTCACAAAGAATAAACACAATATATTTTACTATATTTTATTATTGTTATATTCCCAAAATCTTATAAATAATAAAGAATTCGCTAGTCTATACTAATATATAAAAATGACGAATCTTTTTGCTGACAAATTTAAGTTTCCACAAAACAAAAATGAAAGTATGTATATACATATAATGAATGTATAGTTTTGAAAATTGTTGTGTGTCTGTTTATTTTGGTTTGTCTCGAGAAAGGCTGAAGCGATAGGACAGAAATTACACTTACAGGTATCAAAAGGTATTCTTTAACGGAATTCGAAAATGAAGAAGATCCTAACATTTGTGTTCTGTCACTCTATTACTTCTTCAATTAAATGTTTTAAACATTACGTTTTTAATCAAAAAGACACTATCCTGAGGCAGTATACTGTACCCAAGTCAGGATTTAATGAAGGTGTCCTTGTAAAATCAAATAAACCATCATTAGGATGGCGGAGCGTATCTCAAAAACATGATAAAATATACGGGCAAAGAAACAGGGCAAAGCTAGCAATGTATATATTTAGCAAAATAAATTGTGAAATCAAATTGTCCCTTATACGAGATTCCGTTGACGACGTCTCGACTTCACTAATATATACTAATTTCAAACACTAATATAATATATTGTACAGTTTCCTTCAACCTGAATATAATTGTATGATATATATAACTTATTAGACTTTAGACGTGACTCCTCCGATGTCGGCTTCAAAATAATTCACACAAATAAAAAGTATCCAATGTCCTTGCTAAAAAACTAGCCTGAAAACTAAATTAATTGAAAACCTTAGTTTATTTATGAAATTTAATTATACTAGTATTTATTATTGAATTTATAAAGTCGAATAAAATACAACTTAATTAAATATATAGGAGAAAATAATGTTACTGTATTTAAGGTCCATTAGGTTTAACAAAGGTACAGTTTCCCTGCGACATCAAAAAAAAAAAAGGGTCTGCCTTACATGTTGTGAATAGTTTTGGCTAATTGTTTTTACGACCGGCCGCCTGCCTGACATCAACCCTCTTTGGGAATGCAATAATCAATGATGTCTAAATACTCTTAGAAAGTACATATGGCTCCGAAAAATCTCATTGGTAGTTGCCAGGAACGAACCCGCACCGTCATGCATGAGAGGCGGGTCTTTTAACCACTAGGCCACCACTGACTTTAACCTATTACATATACATATATATATATATATATAATTTTCCTTTCCTAAAAGGCATCTTTTAGGTTTAGGTGGCCGATAAAAATATAAAGAGTATCGTATTGAGATAAAGAGTGTTATTTCTCTGATACCAAGATCAAAGTTTTCTACATTCTAGTTATAATTTTTGTAAATTAACGTATTTTTATATAATCTTTTATCTTTTACACATAACCTTATCGTTACGGAGATGTTTGAAACATATTAAAATAGTTAAATTACCTTATATTGAATTCGGGGAAACAGTCACAGTTCATTAACCATGCGTCACTTATATCATATACTTATAACACTAATGTATTTGGTGAACAGTTCTTAATATTTAACCCATTTTCATTTAACTATACGGTTATCGTCACTAATTTTCCGAGGCGCGTATTATTTAACGAGCGGCTCGCTCGGGATCTCCTCTCAATATCAAGTTCTGTCGTATCTAACATTTCTTCGTAGTTTATTTACATGTGATAATTTCATTATGATAGCGTGCACGTAAATTGACTGTAACTTTGAGACACCTTCGAGTGTAAACAGAATAGATGCTTCAATACATTAAGTTTTAATATTGTAACGCAATAAATATATATACATTAATGAATGTTGTATAATAGTATTGTTATATTTATTATGTATAAAAGACTTTTTGTATAATGGGGTTCATAAGAATGACGTCAACTTTGTTATAATCAGACTGACGCAGACGTACAGATGACCTAGACTGATCTATAAAAAGCGTAACAATATGAATTATAGTTATATATTTTGAGGATCTTGCTGCATTGGAAGGTACTCGATAGATATCCTACAATCATATTATATATCTCCTACAAAGCTACTATTCCTTCAAAGAATGTATCAGTTATCCACTAACTAGTAGTTCTTTGACGTAACTAACTATATTTCCTATACCGTTTTGTTTCCACGTTTGTCTAACCGTTTAAAATGTTATTTTATTCCAATAAAAGCATTGAGTGTGTCAAGTTTGTGTTTCTTTTTTTCTAAAAAAAATGTAGATTTTTAGTGCAGTCCAAGTTTAATTTCTCATATTCGAAGAAAAAGGGAAAGTAGCATAAATAATAATCTGCTTGAAACCTAAATTTATCTTTTGTCGCTACGCTTAAACTTAGTTAATAGCCGCAACTACTTATTCCAAATATCCTATATAGTTTACGAAAGTTATAGTTTGAACCAGCCTGTTCCCTATATATGTATGTTCGGTTAAGGTAAGCGGGTCAGCCGACCTGGTGGTGTTTCAAGGAAATCACTGGGACCAGTCTGTCGACAGTTATCCGTGCTCTAGGAACGACTGACACTGTCTTCATATATTATTAATTGTTTCAAGTCACTATAAATATGGAGTCTAAAAGAGTTTTCGAGAAACCATATGTATTTTACGAGTAAGTATATTAAAAAATGCATGCAGTGAACTAGAGTGAAATTTTGTCCTTTTTCGCTCGCCGTCTAGCATTAGAGAAGATTTCACCTCCGCAAGAACTTAAAGCTGTGTTTTTATTTGTAAGGTTGTGTTCTGTTTTATATATGATGACTAGTGTTGCCCAAATGCAAGAGCAAGACGAGACTTGGCCAGTCTTGGTCTTGGTCTTGCATTAACACACCTGGTCTTGGTCTTAGTATTGCACTCCCATCTTGGTTGGTCTTGTTCTTGCAGGATGAGACTCGCGAGTCTTGCAATTACCTATTTTCCTGTCGCTATTTATTAAACATTTCTTTAGATATTAGAAATTCACAACAGAGTAGATACATTTTGAGCTTGAATTAACATAGCCATGGTAAAGACCACCCAAATAAATAAATGTCTAAACATTTCATGAGAAATTCAAAAAATAAAGTGACACCGGTTGCGGTTTGAACCCACGACCTAAGCGATCAGTGCCGATGCTCTAACTAACCAACCAAAACTATTTTATTATTTGGAACATACATAAGTACTCTGTGGCGGCAATCAAAAATTGTAAAACAATAACAATACAACAATAGTTGTAAAATTTCTTTGAGAAGTCTACTGACTTTTGATGATGCCGAAGTGATCTTCCAGTTCGTAATTCACGTTGTGTTAGGATGGGTTAATGGGAAGACTTTTAATTCCATACTCCTTATTTGAAGTTATATATGTAGATATTTTCTTTTAAACAACAACAGAATTAACACAATATAAAGAAAGTTTTTTAATCTATATAGGTGAGGGCAGGGCTGCGGACAAGTTCCTAATGAGTTCATCCATCTGTACAAGGTTTACTTTCGCCTGTCTTCCCAGGCGACCTTCGGGTAACTCTGGTGGTTCGTGTGCCAGCAACGCTGATGACTCCACCAGGATTTTCTGCGACTCCTGAGTAGAGCGGAACAAAAGTTTATAGTTAACATAATAATAGTTTTTATAAGTTCTTAAAATACTCTCTGATTTCCTTGATGTTACTATGCGTTTACGATGGTACTGACATTTCTATTAATTTTACTAATACGATCTTAATGAATAACTGATGGATATGACTTA
>JAAAKD020000070.1:6838480-6848540 GCA_010014825.2 Danaus melanippus
TAGTTTAGTATTTTTAACTGTTTAACTCACATCATAAAAGACCGATCATCTTGATTGAATAACTAAGATGGTCGCTTTAAAATTGACTTCCATTACTTCATATACTAATTCAAATATTCATTCTTTTAATGTTATAAACGCATGGGACTATACAAACAAAAAAATTTGGACCATTATATAAAATAATGTTTTCTATTTCATAGCAACTTATTGTTTAGTGTATATTTAAAGTGACTGGTGAATTCAATGTAAATTTTCTCAAACCGAACATTCCGTAACAGTCCGATGTAACAGTAAACGAAAGGCGAACAAAAGACCGCCGCAGAGGGGCATAGATTTAACGCAGCATTATACACATTGTATTCTCTTTGCCATTTACCGCGTTATTCATTTGTAAATCAAGTTATAAAGCACGCAATTCATTAACGATCCAATTTACCCTTTAGAGATATATGCTAAGAGTACAAATTAGCTTGCACTTTTGAGTTTCGATTGTGAATTGATTCTCGTGTATATCATACGCCTATTAAAACTTTTAATTGAATTTAGACCTTATGACATTGTAGAAAGGTTAAATATGTCTGGACGTGTCTGTTTGCTTTTGTGCTCTCCGGCCAGACTTTGTGACGAGCGTCGTCCTGACTGTAATCGCGTCAAGCGCTACTTATTATGACGACGTATTACATAAACAGATTTACGTGTGATTTATGTTATCGTTTGAAGCGCTTTATTATAAAGCAGTGAAAGTATTGTGCGCACGACAGGTATTCAATCTTTGGTTGAAGACATATGAATAGAAAGTCTGCTTCATTTAGTCGACGATCAGGTATCAATAGTAGGTCTTTCAATATCACTTTTATGATCGCTTAATTAAAGAACACGATTTTTGAGACAGAATGGTCACTAAATGACTGTTATTTTCCATAACACATATTCAGTTTATAAGAACTCCAAAAGTGTTTTCCTCTCAGACAAGAGTTCCGTGTGTATTTTTATTTCTAAAAGGTTAATTTCGTTACACAATGGTCTCAGGGAACTATTAAACTGGAGCTTTGGACACAGATAGTTCGATGCCAGTTCATACAAGGATAACCTTCAATAAATATAAATATCATAATGGATATCTTTTTAATGTTGAGTTGAAATCTTTGAGAAGAATTTTTTACTGAATAAAAGCAAGGAGAAAACCTTAGTGTATTTTATAATCTGTTTGATAAATCATTATATATTTAAAGTGCTCCATAAGTGGTTCGTGTTCAGGAAGGCTCCTAGTATGAACGTCACTGCAATGCTACAATGGATGCATCCTAAACCGCAAATTGCCTGCGCGGTGATTGGATTACGGCGTTTAGTTACCCGAAATAAAGTAAACAATAGCCAACTAATTCATGACCGAGAAAGCATTTTGTACGGATTACTCTCGTAAATTTATTATGAATTACAATAATAGGTACATTTGTAACTTTTATGATATTTTTGTTCAGACGAATATTTTTACTGTAAACGATATGATATATAACTTTCAGTTTCGTGTAATTAATAGAAGTAGGATATTTTAAAACGATACTATAAAACAAACACCATTAAAAATGAAGTGAACTATATAAAAGCGTGTAACGAGCGAACTGATAGCGTATTTTTGTTTAGATAATTTGATATAATAAATTTAAATGTATGAATATTCAGGTGTTTGCTTCAGCTAAAGTATCAGCTGGCGGGCAGCCAGTCGGCCAGTTGTCGGCCAGTCGGCCACTCACAATCTATGTGCTTAGTGTTCCGGTGGAAATTTTGCGGTTATATATCATAGAGAAAGAAAACTAAGTTATATACGAAACGTGGGAATTATTAACGAGTTTGCATTTAAAAATATTTATGTAAGCATTTTAAATTACATTCTAAACGCAATGGTAATTAATAAAGGAATACAAAGACTTTAATGTACAGGTATTGTAGTCAGGTATAAATGATACTCTTTATCTCATATATGTATGTGATGTAAGACAACTATCAGATAATTAGAGAAATCCAACGTAACACAGCATATGCAGGGAACTATGCAATGTGTACTCACTTACAAGACACCTTGTCGAACATTCTGGCAATTACTAACTTTGATACATACAGCCCGTTCCGAGACAGTTATTAAATTACTTGGAGTTCAGACGGGATACGATCATTTGAATACTCTCTATAGGCTAATGTCCCGCTCCCGAGCAGTACACGAATGATGTGTAGACGGTCGGTAGGACATAATAAACACACGGACGTACAAACATACATACAGGTTGAAATATATATAAGAGACCTTGATAGATTCAGGTAAAGAAGTGTTCAATTATTTAATGGTAAAATATTTGCGCTTACTGAAAGATCTGTCTTTTCCAACTAAATATTGCATTTTTAATAGAAATATTATAATCAGCGAGACCAACATACCTCTCGACAATAACTTTTTAGATAAAAAATCAATATCTTATATTTGAATAAACGTCTGAAACAAGTTTAAAAATCTTTTCCTTTATTTTAAACAAAGCCCTAAAAGATAGTCTAAGGCTACATACACACTACAGGAGCACCGACACGCATGGGAGGGTGCCTGTGTACACTCAACCGATTGTGGGGTAACGAAGCGTGGAGTACAGTGTGCCTCGCAGCACACTAAACCCGCAGCCTTTATCACCTACGGAATAAGGGTCACGTTCCGATAACCGATCTACTCCGCCGCTTATTGTATAGCTCCATTCTTAGGAAGTAAAATTAACCTTATTGTATTATTAAATCAGAATAAAATATGCGCTGATGTCTTTCAAATTTTTAATAAAAGCGTTCACTGTTTTAGAATACCTTATGGATTCTCGGACAGACTGCTCTCTGCTTATGAAAAAAAAAAACAGGAAAATTTACTATTTTCCCAATATTACTTTATTTTAAATTAAACTATTTTAAATATTGTTATTTTATATATATACCAAACTACATATATATAAAAATATGTTTGGATAGCTGTTATTATTAGGTTGTGTTATTAAAGTAATTAAGTATTTCAATAAAGCAGCCATTTCAATACAGCACTTCGACTGTTAATGATAGCAATAACGCACACAATCCAATGAATAAAACGTGTAATTTATGGGTTCGAACACCGAACTGTGGTCGCGACGTTACACCTACCAATGATGTGCTAGGGCAGTATGATTACTTTAAATATATCGATAAAATTTTAAATCTTATCAACTCTCTATAAAATATTCTCTCAAATGCACTCATATAAAAGCTGTTGTATGACAGAATTTACATAAGTGTGCTTATTTTACTAAATTGAACGCTATTAAGATTTATCGAGTATTTATTTTCAAGCCCTTCAAACTTTAGAGGACATTCATCCCATTGTAGAAATGCTAATGATTTCCTTCTCGACTGCACAATTTTAAAGGTGAAGTCGTCAATTTAATTAATTTTTCAGGTTTAGCTTTCAAAAATGTTTAAAACTACAACAGGAACAAATTAAATATAATTTGTTCTGAACCAACTTTTGTGGATCCACCAACGTTTCATACAGTTCAAATGAAATTTTAATGAAATATAAATTAAATTACCAATCATAAATTTAATGTACACGAAGTAAACCTATAACGACAACTACACTCATTATGTATTTTGTACAATTTTATAATTTTGTTTACGTTTATTTTTACATTCAAATAATTTTATTAAATAATTAATACATTTTATCTATTGGACTATTCTTGGAAGAATGTTTAATTATGTGATATTTTAAATCATTTTCCATGTCCCTTTTTTAAAGCGAAATCTATCATTGATATTATTATTATGAATAATAGTCTGGTAAGTTCAAATAAAAAACTTAAATTACATATAAAAACGTCTTTTGGGTATACAAGGTAGAGGTTTTGAAATAATGTCGCTCTACATATTTATTCTTCCATAATACACACTGCAATATTGGCAAGGCTTGAAAAAAGCATAACAACTTAGTTAAAATAGTTTGCTGTAACTATATATATTATATGAAACAATGAATACAACCCAATTACGAGTAATTATGTTATACACGACGCTCGTCCAAGATCTCTGTGACAAAATGACAAATGTACAGACGTTCTTGACTATGTCATATTTGATTAAATGCAGTGCAGTTCGAATTACACATGTTTCATGATTTATGGTTCAGTATAGGATAGACATTATCTTAAACGGTGCAGGCTTAACTTAATTACTCCTCAGAATTTATGATACCCTAGTACTTCAAGCTGGACGCTTTGTTAACATTTATTAAAATAGCTTTTGGATGTTTTGGGTCAGACTGAAAAATACGTTTAATTTCTAAAATGTTATGCATAAAATAACCGTTTTATGAAATAGTTTGAAAGCAATATTTTCAAACGTATTCAACTTCAAAGTGAAGCTCCTATTTTATGTGAAATATCTAGATCTGTTCAAAGCCGCAGCCGGACGATTTTAGAATCCAAGTAAAATTTGTGGCCACAATTTTTACGATTTTGTGTTTTAAACGACCGTGGGTGTGGAACGATACGAATTATAGAAGTCTTACCTGTAATGACGATGTTTTAACGATTGAGTTTTTATCAGAGGGATTACTTAGAGTTTGGCTGAAACTAACGAGAGTGACCATTTTTTTCATGGCTTAATGTGGTCAAACTTTCCTAGCAATAAGACTTTGTAAGGAATGCCGTACTTTATTAAGAATGAGATAAGTATAGTTTATTTATGAAGTATTATAGATAAGTTTTAATATAAAATTTAATAAGAAATATGAAATTTAATTTAATTTTGCCTCCACCAACTATGATCCGGTCGAATTTTTTACAGCACTGTAATTGATTAGGAATCATGGATTAGTTGTCCGAATTATTTTTTTCCTCTACATAAATTAAAAAATTTTCAATAACATAAGATATAAAATTAAGTGAATTAGTAAGAGAAAATTAACTAATAGGTTATTTGTCCTAAACTCGAGGCATTTAACAAAAGTCTGTCCTATCGTCATAAACGTAGACGAAGTTCCTTTTTTAATTTGTTTTCATTTGAATCATTTTGGTTTTCATGATAATATTATGAATCAATTTCTATTTTACTGTAATATAAATACAGTTTAAAATTCAATAAACTTTTATTATAAATAAATAACGGTTAGATTTTGGCGAACGAAACGAGGGGAGTGAATGTAAAGTTCAAAACGTGAATTAAAGGCAACCAAAATAGCTTTTAGTAGATTGAAACATACCATTTCAATAAAAAGGATCTTATTCTAAGAGGAATGAAAAAAACGTATCTGTAAACTGCATAATGACTGAATTAACTTGAAAGACCTCCGTTTAATAATTACCCGTAAACTCAGTTTTAGTTTGTCTAAAAGCAAAGCTATTTATTGATCCCGACATTAAATTGAAAAATTATGTCATTGCATTATTTATAAGACTACGTTTCAGTGGTTTTCTTGAAGTTGGTTCACTTAAAATAAAAGTAAAATTGCTTTCAGACTCTTATTTAAGAAAAATCTCAATAAAATAATAGCCATGGAATACATAAATGGCATTGAGTGAGCGGAAATCTATGAATTAGCAATAATAAACGTTAAAGAGAGTTTTTTCTAATAAATGGAATTATAAATAGACTGTGTTTTTTACTGATTAAAATGAAGTTGAGTTCGATATGCTTGATTCCTTGACAATTGAGGTTCAAGTAGTATCGAAGCCATAATAATTCTAACAATATACTACCTTTTATTCTCTACTTAAACCTAAGTAGTTTTTATCATAGGAAGTAATTTAAAAAAAAACTTTCAAAAGAGAGTTCATCAATAATCTAAGTGTAATTAAAACTTTTAACTTCAATAAATTTATTTAATGGTTATAATTTCCTATAAATGCAGATGGTTTACAGATAACAATAATGTTGGATAATATTTAGGTCCTGAAACCTTTTCATATATTTTATTGTTATTGAAATAACAACTTAACGATTAAGGCAAGTTAAAATTAAACCAATATTACAAGTGAACAAGAAATGTTTTTGTAATTATTGTTTTTTCAGTGCACCTGTTTAACTATATGTACATACATATGTATGTATATAGTTTGTATTATAGATAAATCACAATATAAAATCATAAACACTTCAAAAATAAGGTTTTCTTAATACTTCTGGCGTAATAACAAAGTCTATCGTTTCTTTTTGTTATTTAGGTAAGAAATTGAAATGTTATTTATAAACACAAAAATGAATACAAATTTAGGACAATTAACAAAATCCAAGTTAGCGTCAACAATGCGTACATCTTGCTTATTATTTTTTTCAACAAAGATGAACTTCAACAACCGCCCACGCCTGTCAAAACCATGATATTTCTTATTTCTCGCTTGGGATAATTTATTTCACGTTCGTCTGATGTCTATTGCGAATTTCTTTTGTCGGTCAGTTTATTCCAGGGCTTTGTTTAAGGTTACAATTACTTTTATTAATATATTATGTTGATGTTTACATTAAATATTTTTAGGACAAATATTCAACATTAATTGTGTTAAATACTGTCTATGATGTTATCCTAACAAAATTATATTTGGCTACCAACAAAGGTGCTTATTGCGAGACGTATATGATTGAAAAAATAAATAATAGCATCAAATTAAACGATCTTGTAAATGGTTTTTAGGGACCAATAGATATGGTTAGTTAGTATAAACCGGTATTGACCTAATACATGCGGGCGTAATCCTAGCTTCTTACTGTCTGTCGGATGATAAGGATTTTATTTTCTGTTTAATAGGAGAAAACAAGGCGTATTAGGAACATATCAAAGCTTCGGATTTATTTCAATCCTAAAAATAATGCCTATATGAACACACTTTGGGTGTTAACACAAAACGTTAATTCATGGTTCAAAATTGATAAGTGTATAAATGTGGTATAATAATATTATATTTCTAGTTTCATATACTATGCTAGGAAAGCTGACTTATTATATGACTATATAATTACATGAATATATATTACACCGAGACTTTATAATATATTATGGATCAAAATATTAACAATTTGAATAATGTATTTACATTTTGAGTGCGACGTAATCAAATATAAAACATTTTTAGTATAATGCGACACAATTTCTCACAAAATTCAAGAGGATATTTAATTTCTTATGTCGGGTGAGCAATCAATCTTGCGCCGCGAAAGAAATGCAGTAAAAACGTCGTTCGTCATTCAGACTCTGGTAAACGAACTTTCTAATTACAATACGTCTTATAATATAACTACATATTATTATTTATTTAGTTTGATAAGTTTTGTTCAGGATTTTGGATGAATTAAATTATATAAGATAAGTGCTATTTTATGTTAGGGCTACCCATGTGCTACATGGTACCCAAATCTGTTAAGCGAGTTATTTTAAAGCCTCCCGGGAACCATCCTCTTTTGTTTTTAAACGATAACGTTCTCGTACCTACCACTCACAATGTCTTGCAAGCTTTATCAAGATTGACTAATACTTTGAAAGCGAAAGAGTTACAGACATCAAATGGAACATTTATTTTTAAAAACTATTTGTATTATGCAAAGGTATTAATAACATCAATTAAACAAGTGTTTTGCAATTATTAAAAGGTAAATAACTTTTAAGTTATTATATTATTAGTGAAATATGTATATACAATGCAATCTGTTAAAGAACATATGTCAGTATTAATATAAATAACATTAGTGTATCACTTGTGGTAAAATAATCAAGTATTAATAATAATTATCAATTTATAATTTTATAATTTTTTTTTTAGTAACATTTCAGTGTAAAATTACTCTTTTAGAAATACTGATAAGAAGTATTAAGAATATTTTCTTTAAGAAATATAACTTTAATATCTTGGTCGGTATCTAAAATAAAATCATGTCATTAAGTGCCACAAAATAGCAAATGCCACATACATCCGTGAGTAATGTGTCAGCGCTCCTCCCATCACGTGTCTGTGTGATTGCTGGGAAGTCTGGCATTGCGGTTCTTATTGCCCTTCAAAGTTAATGATCCTCAAACATACTGGACCCTATGTGCATTATATATTTACTATTTAAAGAACAAAGTATTTACTCTACAGAACTGTTAAAATATATTTTACGTTTACACTACAACATTTTTAGTGTAAAATTTCTTATAAATATGTGTGTATATGTGAATAAATCATTGAAATCTAGATCAGGAAAAGTCATCAAATATTAGTACATGCGTAAGTATAGGAAAGCGATTCTAGGCAAATAGCTCACTTAATTCAGAAAAACTTTTAAATAATTCTTTAGACTAGGAGTAAAATATATTTTTTACATACTTTTGTAGAAGAAGCCTCTTGAGATATATAATTTTTCTAAATACATATAATTCAAATAATATGTTTCACAATACACTATAAAGAGGACTGAAGAGTTAAACATAGTCCTCTCAAACTATGTACAACAAAAAGATTCCTGTAAGTTCGATTGTTAGCGCGGCTTGCTTGAATTGTAGCGTGATTTGAGTTGAAGATAACAGCAATGAACAGAGTCGGGATAAGAGAGACTTGCTTCAATCTCCACTATTTTGGCGGAAGATTTCTGAAGTGTCTCCACTTGGAATTTGTAGAGTCGTTTAGGTTTAAGAAATGTTATTATTATTATACCAAATTATTTATGGCACAGTAATGAACAATTTAAAAAATGGTATTTTATTTGTGCATCACAGATCGCGTGTACTTGTTTGTTTTATATAACAAAAGCTTATATAGAAATTTAAAATAATTAAAAAAAAAATATCCCCAAATATAAAGAAAAATGTTTGAAAAAGGATTTTGTTCTAAGTATGTTTTTAATTCCTTCCAAATTTTGAAATTATTTACAAGCTAAACAATTGTAAACAAAAGGTATGTTAAGCCACTCCATACATTTGAAAGCTTCTGAACTGGCGGTAAGATCTTACGGAATCTTAAGACCCTTTTTTGGGGAAAGACGGACGAGTTCAATAAATTGAAGGGTGACTCCAGAGGGTCCATGTACCGCTAAATTGCTCTATCCTAATATACTAGATAAAAGTGTTCTCTAACGACACTTATGTACCTAATCAGAGCATTGAAGGATGTGGCTTTGCAAATGAAAGATTTTTACCTCCAATTAGGTCTCTGAATAGGAGGTTACAATATTTTTAACATAGCACTAAAACTGAAAAGGTATAGATATTTGAAACGATCTAAAAATAACTTTTTAAGATCATCAGTTATTACATTCGATGGATTATCCAAAATAATTTATTACTCTAAATAATTTTATTCACAGGAGAATTGTCCATCAAATTTTAATATTATTTAAACTAGTAAATCGTAATCGAAATAAAAAAACTTAAAAAATTATTGTAGTAGTTATTAAAAATACAAAAACCTTTTCTTTAAGTTCTGAAAAAAACTTATTTTTTAGTAGTTTTATGAATTGGTGAGGATAAATCAACTTGCATAATATTTTTTTATCTTTATAAAGAGATAGACTTCAATCTAATGAAATAAAATACCGCAAACATTCGAGAATTGGATTTTTTTATGAAAATCTGAAAAAAAAACTGATTACAGATAAGGTAAATATTTATTTGGTTTGAAAAATCAAAGCTGGGAAGATAGGATATCTACTCTCTCTGACTACCGTAAAATATAATTTAAATTATGAAAATAACTAATATCATTGTGACTACAAAACTAAGTAAAAAAATAATAATATATTAATTTCAAGCTAAATAAAGAATAGCAAGATTTAAAAGAAAAGTGAAATTAATATCAAGTGCGAGATATATCTTAAAATTCTGTAATGTTAAGGGCAGCCTTTTTAATAGTAAAAGATAGCAAAACACAATAATTACGTACATTTAGTCTCTAACAGTAAATCTCTGCAGATGACGCAGGTGGCCGGCTGATACTAGCACGTGCCTTTACGCTTCATAGAATTTATGAAGTGCACTTCTCTATCTCTTTTCTCTTCTTTTTTGACTTACACTTTTCTGACCACCTAGTGA
>JAAAKD020000070.1:6933654-6949126 GCA_010014825.2 Danaus melanippus
GTCCGTATTAAGCGCAGCAATAGCATCAGCCAAACAATCAGTAGAAGCGTGTCGATAAAGCTGCAAGTCATCAGCATAAAGATGGTAGCTAGACGAAATAAAGGAAGTAACGGAGTTTATAAACAAAGAGAAAAGCAGAGGAGAGAGTATACCGCCTTGAGGAACGCCTGCATTCAAGCAGCACCAGTCAGAGTAATCCTGACCTATGCGAATTGCCTGCCGGCGCCCTCGAAGATATGAAGAGAACTAACTGATTTTTTCTAACTTTTATATTAGTTTCCTAATAATCATTGATCGTATTACAAATTATCTATTTTTATTTTCTATTTAACGCGAACGTGTGTGTTTTTCTGAAAATCACCTATATCCTTGAAATTATAATAGTTATAGCAAATATAAAAATATAATAAGAAGAATAATAAAGTTCTAAGTGAAGTTCTAAGCATCTGGAAGCTAAATAAAATTAACGCAGTACTCATAGTCCTATCAACGAACGGCGTTATCCCCAATAATTTACATAATAGCCTTAAACTTATTGGACTGAAACCCACTTCTTATATACTATACCAAAAAGCCGCTATATTGAATACATGTAGAAGAATAGTAAGGAAATTTTTAGAATTAGATGAAACCTTTCCACAAACTTAAATCAATCCAACAGTGACATCTACTTGACGCCAGTCCGTAAAGGTTACTTATATTCTACCGGTGCAAGCCGAGAAGACAAATATAAAATAATAATAATAATAATAATAGGTACAAAAACTAACATTCAGTAATAAAACTGTATTTTATTTAAAATTTCAATTGTTTCCTGAATTAAACCGAATGCTAGTATATGAATTTTTTGGAAACATTTATTTTATTCTTCGCTAATTGAAAAAACACTATCTATCTATCTGACAAACTCACGCGATAAATGTTTTGGGATAATTGTGATTTGGCCTAGTGGTTTAAGGCCCGCCTCTCATGCATGAGGGCGCGGGTTCGAATCCCGGCAAGTACCAATGTGATTTTTCCGAGTCATATGTACTTTCTAAGAATATTTAGACACCACTGACATACGGTGAAGGAAAACATCGTGAGAAAACCTGGACTTATAATTTCCCAATTATAAGTTTGAAATCACCAACCCGTCTTGAGCAAACGTGGTTATTAACGCTCAAAACCTTCTCCATGTGAGAAGAGGCCTGTGCTCAGCAGTGGGCTCTGATAGGCTCAAATTTATTTTTTTTAATTTTATATATATTTACTTTTTTCCTTTACCTGTTTCAAAATTATGATGATATATTAAATGTTACCCAAATGTTCGTTATCTTTTGTCATTAAATAAAAGTAAGGACATAAAATCATTAATAAAATTTTGTTTGATTGTTTGTTAATTTATGTACTTAAATGTAATGACATTATAATTATTACTTCCAGTCCAGATCTAAGTTAAATAAGACGAGCAGAAATTCTAATAAACAGGAATCAGCTGAAAAACTAAAGGTGTTTAGTACTATTTCTGAGATATCTCCGACTACTATTGCTGAGATTTAGATATCACACTTGGATACAAAGAAGTCAAGAGGGAAGTTAGTTTGAGAACAGATATTGTACTTACTTAAATTCTGAACAAAAAGTTAATAAAAGCATCATATACCATAAAAAAAAATAATAGCAACATATCAAAAATCTACGAAAATATGACTAGATAGCTCATAACCATCGTAACTATTATCCAGCCATTTTTATATACAAATATTACAAGAGAGTGTGTGTTATGAAGATGATTGCAGCTGTCGGTAATAGGTAACTGTGTCCCATCTTTGAAACTGTTCAACTTTACGAGAGTCATGGTCCTTTCTCGTGCAATTAAGTGAAAACAAAATGGCCAAAGTCGAAACTCGATACCTGTTTTATGTTAAAACTGTACCGAAGTGAGACGATTCGACGAGTTTTAATGTGAAGGGACATCTTTTTTCCGATATTTTATAATACCGTCTTATCTTTATTTAGTAACTTTAAGAGTTTGTGAACTAATGTTTACGCATGTTTCTAATATATGGGTAATATTCAGAAACATAAATAATAAACTTAGAATAAGCGATTTACAACTGATAGTTAATGCAAGTTTTTCTGTTAAATACATTTTGCTATTTATGGTTCTTAAAATACATTAATAGGTTACGCCAGACAAACTGTAAGTTACATTTCCGCGGGACGATATGACTACTTACATCGACTCTATGTATGGTAAGATAGCTTATGTAATTAATTTAAAGTTTAAGAATGTAACGTCCTGGGAAAAGTCCTAAGTTCAAACTGTGTTCGTTTGGTTCACACATAATATATTTTTTCATGTTTACGAAAATAAAGATGTACGCATTGTAACAGCTATTCTAACCTTAACTTATTTATACTCCGTTAAGGTTAACCTTAACGGAGTATAAATATTTATTTTTTATCTTCTAGAGCAAGAGTTACCTAAGAAGACATTAAATTGCTTTTTGAAAATCATGCATGTTAATAGCTAAGGCATCCCTCTGTCTTTATTGACAATTTACCTTTATTGGATGTTATTATTGATTTTATATAAAATGTTATAGTTTCTTCTTTTATAAATTAAAAAAGCAGATAACTAAATTATTACTAGGAAATTCTTTAGTTCTGTGATACCACAGTAATCGCCTGTTATTGAAGTATTTTAGTCTGAATCCAAAGTATGTTAGAAAAATTTAAGCCAACAAGTAACACCATGTACGCACGTGCATTTGTATATCGTGACCGCAGATAAGAACGTAAACTGAACTAAACTATTGTGACTTCGCGAACAACGCGCTGCTGGCCATAGTTTATTTATAACGTTTGTAAATACTTTCTGTGCTTGTAAATTAGCCAGTTTAAAGTTATCAAAGTTAACAAAAGGCTTAGAACATCGTTAACGTAATTTACATAGAACAATATACAGAAACATGTTATTGTTAAAACACAACATTCAAGTTTATATGTAAATAAATATTGATTGAAATTCTAGTAGGGATTTTATTTACGATAACGGATCCCTGAATTCCCGTTGAACCTCCCTTATCGCAAGTAAAAACTCACTTACAATCCGGGCGATAAAAAAAACTCGTTGAAAGATAGCCGGGAGGGACAAAAAATAAGTTTCGGACCCTACTGACACCTGCGCCTTACCATATATTACACTTGTAGTACTTTGAATAAAATGTTTTTGTTTTGTTACACCCGCCCGGGTAGATAAGACGAATGTGTCTTTTTGTGGATAACTTCATGCCAGAGGCGTTCCCCGAATATTCTCTAAACAAACAGTCAAATATTATGCTTTCATATATAAACTTCTCGCCATGAAAAATATCTGACACACTGTGGGTGAATATAATATAACATATTGAAAACCACTTTGATTTTGAATAGAACTTTCAACAGACCAAGACCAAGTTAAAATTCAAAACAATAATGAAAGGGAAATAGAGATATATATTATTTTCAGTAAGCTGATACGAAAATTAAAAATGACTTCTACTTAGACTTTTTTAAGTAGATTAATATCTACGATTTAAATTTTAAAGATTTTTTAAATATCAGTTCCTTTACCTACTGTGAGTGCTATTTCAGTCAAATTGAACAAAATTTTCATTTAGGTACTTACCTACGGTCAGATAATTTTATAAGAAGATCTCTGAATGAAAATAAGAAATTGTCTGCATTGAGTTTGAATAAAAATTCGTTATTTTTATAACTTTAGCTTTTGCTCTGGAAAATTTGTTAAGTCTTGTTCATAGATAATATTTTTTATATTCACTTTGATTCGTACCACTTTTTGATATATAACTAAAAGTTAATTGGAGTTCGCTTTATAAGAACAAATAATTTAGATTAGCTGTTAAATTTCTAAAATTAACTTTACATTAAAACAAGAAAATGTAAAGAAAAGAAGTCGATACAAACTTTTAAAAATGCATGTAAATCATGCTTTCTGAAAGAAATTAGCAATAAAAGGATTCAAATACTAGCTAAAATTGAAGCCACATATTGAATGCACTTCGCAGAAATCTGCATAATGCAGGCGAATGTTCAGCTCTTTAACAATACTAAAGACCTAAAGCACTCAACTAAATGACGACGTACTGCCTAATTTGTATACGATAGAACTTCACCATGAACAAAATAGAATATTCTGAAGCTTATTCACTTCCAACGGTCGAGGAATTTACTTTATTTTCTGATTTATTATAACTTTTATATTTAAACCCGTTTAACAAATTCAGTATACATCTAAATTTTACTTAAACTTAAGGTAAATTAGTTTGAGGGGCGAACTCATCAGCGGATCATTTCCGAGACGGATATAACGATGCTCGGGGAAAGAATATTTTCAGTTAGAATCAAAATATGTAGTTTTCAAATTATTATCCGTAACCATTAAAATAGTATAAAACCTGTCAATTTTTTTCCTATCAATGTATCGTCTAGACATCTGTCAATCATAAGCAATTCGTTTCCATGTCCCGTCCCGACGTCGTTTAGTGTCCAATACCGTTTTGTTCAGGCATACGTCGCTTTATTATTCCCAACATATTTCAGAATTTTACAACTCCACGCTATAAAACTAAAACTACCGGGAGGTTTGAAATGTTCTCTTCGTTCAAACTGAATATTTTTAGTCAAATTTAATAACATCGCCATATCCTAAGGTGTTAGAGATACTTATCGGAGTATTTAATTTTTCTTTAATAACTTTTTAGTAATTAAATTTAAGATTTTGAACATTAAAAAGAGTGTAAAATATATAATTTTATAATTGTTTAAAAATAAAATTCTGGGTGTCATATATTTTTATTTTCAAACGAGAAACTTTTGTAATGCATTCTTTTGAAAGGCTTATAATGTTGTGGGGACTCCCCTCGTCATCAACAACTACTGCGGATTTCCGATAACTACATACTTCCAAAATGAAGTGCAGATTTGGCATACATCATAGGATCTACAAGTACTATATAATGCTATAATAACGCAGTGAGCCGGGCGCAATGATCGCCAAGCATCTAGCTAGGGACGTGCTCAGCCTACTACTGACTCGTTTACCGAGACGTCGTGCCGTCTACTGAAACATTTATGTCTTTATGGTTATTTTTTGTAGGAACAGTTTCTAATAGTATGCTTCATTTTTGTTATCTTATCTTGCTTCAGATAAAGATAGAAAGAATTATATAAATAACCGAACAAGAAAATTAAGGAACAAGTCAATTTTATCTTATCACCTCATTTAATACCTCGTTCAAGATCACTGCAAGGTTATCAAAACGACGGCATAAAATGAAAACATTTTTTGTGTTTTTTGCAAATAAATTGAAATAATGTTGTTTTATTTATTCATTTAAATTATTAATATTTAAAAATAGTCCCTTTTTATCGCTACTTTGGATACCGGCCATATTAACAAATATTTCAATATATCTATTATTATAAATTAAACTTTGCCTAAAACTTTATACTTTTTCGTAATAATATCCCTAAGTAATAGTAACATTAATGAATTACTTTGTTTTATTTTGTAACATATATTAAAGGGTAGCAGTATTATCACGAAGGTGCCAAGTAAAATTCTGTACGATAGTTCTTGGAATTTATCGCTTATTCGGAAATATGTGAACGATATTTGTTCTTGTCTACTTTAGTAGAAAATGTGTATAACTTTGGAAGTTTCTTAGGTACCTAAGAGACCGCATTGAAGAATCTTCGAAGGTTGAGTTCTAAACCCTTTAAATATTTGGGTCGCAGGCCCGAGCATAGCAGAGGCATTATATAAATGTAATTTACATAAAGTACCTAAATCTAATAAAGTTTTATAACAAAATAGACGGGACAAATATGAGAAACGTTTTACATTCAATTAAGTTAGTTAGACCACGGCGTCGAGGTGATTTGTAATTGATTGGTTCTAATAGTATTGTGTTCTCAGGAGGTAAATAGACAGACAAACTGTGGCTACAGTGCGGCTCGAAGTGTTGACGGATTACTGAGAATTGATATTGAAATGGACAACAGTTTTGGTTTGAGAGTTTCCAACTACATTGATTTAGAAATTCTTAATTAAATAGAATGCTCCTCTTTTAGATGTGATGGATACACAGAATAAAATTAAGCAAAGTCAATATTAATCCTTAATATTTTGCTAATAGAGTAAATTTATAGATGGAAAAAAAAGGGAGATGGTGTAATTATTGCATTGAAATGTTTCAATACATTAATATTTAATGAATTGAACAAGTGCTTGTTACACGATGACGAACAGAGGTGGGAAGAACAATAACAAATAAGTGTTGAAGTAAACCACAAAAGAACTGGTGTAAGTCAGAAGTTGTTTTATATTAGTACTTGCTACATATGTATATGTATATAATCTTTTCTCCTCATATGGATATCATAGCAAAATTACATGCAACTTTATATGAAGTAAAGTTATTTTCAAGTAATTTTTTTTACAACACTTGTTTTTCTATATTCTTTAATTTTATAACAAACGGACTTTTTTCAGATCCAGTACATATCTAATTCTTTACAATCCTCTCCCTCGTGCTAACAGTGACAGTACGAGGTTTCTTATTACAGAGGGCAGGTGCGACTCATCCTTTGTTTGTTTCAATACTAGCAATCATGGATAGACCGCATTTTGTTAGCCTCGATTCAATCAGGCCATAATAGCTTTACGGAAGGTCAAAGTGAGATTGTGGATTCCGTCGTGTGTTAGAGAGAGGGCTAAATTGAAAAGCTAGTCTTTGTATGAATATGAATGATGTTCTATTATATTTATTACTGTAGGATTTCACGTTTTAATATAGGAATGAGAAAATGTTTCTTCAATAGTATTGTATTTAAAATATTAAAAAAATGCAATCCTTCAAAAAATTTATTGAAGCGAGGATATTTGTTTTCTATAAGTCAACCTAGCACGCGATTTAGATCGTCAAATAGTTACAATTATAATTTTAACCATTTTCTGCTTACTTCTTTATTTTGGATATTATACATATGTATTTCATTCATCCTTCCAGTTAATCTATTCAATACTGAATCATCAGGTCAGAGTGGCATATTTTATTAGAAGTTTTAATCCTATATAGACACCAACGATTCAACTAAAATTAAAAGAGCTTAATTTATTACTCAGTTTAAAATCTAATGCTATAAAAGATAAAATCATAATGTTATAAAATTGATAAAATAATTATGTTTGATTAAAAACGGCGTGTCATTGTTATAATTCATTTTAAAATTAATCTATTTCCATGAATAACATAAAAAATATGTAAGATACAAAAATATACTTACATTTAATTTTAGCGATTACTTTCATTCCTTTAGCTATAAACTATACTATCCACATTTTACTTTTTTCTCATTTGTATTTATGTGGTATTAAGCCAAGGGGTAAAACGCGGTCCATCTATAAATATAAAGTAGATCGTCTATGATTAAACACGCAGCCATCGGACCATCGTAACCAGCAGTTAGTGATGCCGGCCACGCCGCTGACTCATAATTTCCTCCATGTTTTATTTTAGAGCGAACGTGGAATGCATATTTTACAAATGATTGATCCTCCGTTTTTGTTCCTCCAAGCTACCATTTGATTGTATAACATTCAAATTCTGTATCTCTTTTCATTTTTCTGTTTTGTTTTAAACTCGTAAAGAGTAATTGATACAATTTTATTATTGATCGTAAAGAATTGTTTTGTAATTTCTTTTTGTTGTATATTTTTATATAAACCTACATATATAATTAGAATAATCTCGCATATATTTTTACAATTTTATTTTGATGAATTACTTGAGATTTTAATCACGAAACTATTAGCTAAAAGATTATGTTGGTCTTGTGATTATATCAAACGTCAAGGATTCTTAAAACATACAATCAAGCCCATTCACTCCATCTTTCTCAAGATCTTTGAAAATGTTTATGGACATTAATTTTTCTTTTATAAGGTGATACGAGGTATTTGGCTATTGCTGGACATGTTTTCTATTAAAATAGTAGGTTCATTAATTTTTATAGCTTTACGTATTAATATTTGTAAATATATCGCAAGGAACAAAGTTCTGTAGTATGTAGTAAAAGTAAAATTTGTCTACAGGTACTAATTGATTTCAAGAATTTTCTACTTTTTTGCCGGTGGAAACGTTCTTTAAGATGAAATTTCTTTTGCTGATTTTAATACGCAGGTTTTCAATCAATGTGACAATTTTATGATAATTTGTTTATTTATCAATATGCACACTGAAGTAAAATTTCTTTACGCAAGCTGACTTGGGAGTAAGCTGATGATCGGGCGAATCTAATGAAAGTGAGAGGGAAAGTTAGTGATGATAGACAGAGAGTGTTAGGCTTATATATTACTGTAGGGACAAGGGAGAAAGCAGTGCGAGTGCACATTTTCTTTTTCGCTTATTTTCATACTGAGATAAATAAATATATATATATATATATATGTTTATTTACATCTCAGTCAGTAGTTCGTTTTTAGTTTTCTATTGATATTTTTCCAATCTTCATTCGAAAACGTATGTATCTTATTTCTCATGTCATATGCCTATTGTTTCGGTCTTACAATCAACCACATTAATTACTGATGTATCCGATGATGAATATAATAAAAACAATAAATAAATAGAAATATATATTTAAAAATATTAATTGGTCATCGATAACCCATAATGAATTCAATTATTTGTAAAAAATTAATACGTGTATATATGTCTGCATTATACACATATAAACATATGCATATCCATATTACATATAAATGGAGCGAAAGAAGTTTTACTTCAGTCGTGTGGTCTAAAGCACACTGTTTTTAATTTTTTTTTTATTTCTATCTTTAGTATTATTGTGATATCTATTTTTATGTGTATGTCTTCTACAATCTTTATATATCATAAACTGCTAGGCTTTATTGGTCTTATGGTGTACATCTGTTTCTTAATTCTTAATATATATATTTTTCTAGTATATGCAAAGGACTAACAAACAATTATAGGTTAATAATAGGTCAAAACATTTAATAATAATTTTAAAATAAAGAAAAATCTGTAATAAATAATATGAATAAGCAACTGTTCGCTGTTTCAACTACGATAGTTCCTGCAAACTTTTTTTTTTAAATCGAATCTCGATTCATCAACACGTTAGAGTGAGAATATAGTTTCAAAATGCCATCCAATTCAATAAATCCAGCAGTTTGTAACAAAGCAACGATGCGTGACGGCGTTGACTCGCCGTTTGACTGCTATTTTTGACAAATGGAATAAAATTCTAGTTTCGAAACGTTCGTTAAAGACATTGCCGTTAGGACAGCCACAAGTCGTTTTACGCACGTATAAATTGAATTCTTAATGTTTGTCTTCTTGCCGCGGTTTCTGATGAAAATATTCTAAAACGCCAACAGACGTAAAGAAAGTGAAATAGTAAAGGAAGTATTAAGAGTCTTAAAGCGTTCCCTTATTAATTTCTAAGCATGTAACTTCATACTTCGTACAAATTTATAACTGTCGAATTTTTTCTATAAATTTAAAAATTATTTTAGTATGAAAAGATTATGAACATCCTGTTCTAAAACGAGCTACGTCAGTCAAAGTTTTAAGATGTGTGGTTAGTAATAAATATTATATTATCGTATGAAAGACATGACACGTTTCACAGACACTAAATTAATGTAGTTTCGAACAACGCGTACTAATAAAATTAATGAGATTCGCCGGCGGCTCAACTCCGACGTGCCAAGTTCGTACATGGTAACTTTGCCCACGTTTGGGCAATATTCTAAATATTTGAGTTGTAATTCATAATAAATCAGGTAGCATTTGACATATTTTACAAAATCTAACGTTCAATACTTCTTAAAGGTGACTATGAGAATTAAGACTTATCACTGATCATTGCTGTAATAAGAAAGTATGTAACATACACGAGAATTACACAATCTCACATTGTAGAGATCCCCTTGGCTAGGGGCAATGGATTATAGCAAGAATGTCAACTCGTCGAGTTTTGGAACCACAGATAACAAATATTTTAGATGTTAGGGTGCCAGCGTATCTTAACGTATCGCTTCTGACAGGTGAAGGGAAACCATCCCTTCTCATTAACGCCTCGAACTCTCGAACCTAAAATAATCTTTACTACAATTTTAATAGAATTTTAAATAGATTGATTTTAATATTAAGTGTGATAAGACAGTCAACTCTGTACATAGACTATCAATGTTCGGAAATCTTTTAGACAGGCCATTAAATAATTTTATCGACATATCCTAATATTGTTTTAAAACCACCATTTATATAAATACATTTTAACAGCAAAATGCTTATCAGAAAAACAGATTTGAAAAATTCAGACAACAGTTCTATAAAGAAAAAAATTAAAATTTAAAAATTTATTTAATAATTTGGTTATATTTAATATCGAGACCACTTCACTAGTTTGTTTCGTCAAAGAGATTCCATGTAAGGGCTCAGTAAACTTTTGAACATTTTGAACTTCCTTTCACGAAGGAATGAACGATTTAATTTGCCTAAGTGAAAGCTAAGCCCGGCTTATAAATTACTAAGTGATATTCAGTGAAATTAAGTTTTTTTTACTTATTTTATTGGAACTTTATTACTTATTTGCCAATTTTCATCTCAGCAGATAAAGAAAATGAATAAAAATACAGAAACCGTTTAAAATTAAAATTGCTTTACCTATTTTGTTCTATTAAAAGAGATACATTGTGAGTGTCTCATAATAAGCATTAAATCAAAAAGTTCCACGACAACATGTTCTTACTTTGAATTTTATATTATTTAACTTTTACTGAAAAATATAAAATATATATTTGTTAGTATTTAAGAGAATTTATAAAAGGTATAGAGTAATATAACCATACTACAAATAATATCAAAAACCTGAGAGGTACGGTATTACTCGAATACGAAGCGATGGTTACAGTTGAGTTTCCATTACACTTGGCTATAATGGCATCTCAACTCTAACCACTGGAGCAAAATAAAGAATTCTAATAGAATAGTCCTGTTTATTCTTTAGGAATAAATAGATTCGACTTGTGATAAATTATTATAGTCTAGACTTAAAGGCGTCCTTAGAATATACGACGTCTATAATGTGTTGACACTTCCTCGTGTCTTATCATTAAAATGACAATAACTCGTTATATCATAAAGTGAACATCGTAAAGTATATTTGAGTTATGGTTATCAATTAGTTAGAATGGATTCTTTTTGTTGGTTTTTGTCAAAATTTTATAATTTATAGGTTAGATTTTTTAGTGCTATTTTTATAGGTTAGGTTTTTTTTTAATTCATCTATCTCCACCATTCACTGAAATAACGAGATCACTCAGCTATATAGCAATTCTATTATGTAGATTTCATAAATGAAATTCATAATGTAAATCTGCGTCTCATGAAGTTTGGTATAAAGCTAAAACGCTCGGATATATTTCGTTAATAAATTGGCCTTTCGCTTCGTCCTTGACTATCGAGACGGTAATGTTGTTAGGAGATTTGAAGGACATCTTCAAGATGTAAAGGTCGGGTCGACCGACGTATATTATACAGCTAGCGTCTTGATTATTAATTCAATCGTTTTTGTGCATAAAATTTTAATTCCAAAGTAAATAACTCTGCCGTTATTATCTCTGTAGTCTGCTCCCGGTATTATTATGTGTTTTATTTATCACGTATAGACAGTATGCAATATACAAGCACTAGAATACCTAAAACGTATAGCTTAGTTTCCCGCTGAGTTTACTGCGTCTCGACCGAGCGTCGCCGGCCTCTGTGATAACACTTATACAGGAATTGTAATATAGCCTTGAAATTTAATAAAGATAAAAATTTATAAAATAAAGATAAGATAAAATATTAAATGACACATTAGTAGGTAGACTTAAAAGAGTATGTGAAAGATTTAATAATTTTGATAGTCCGGTGATAAACCATTAAAAAATCCGGGATAATAAGAGATAAAATCTAACGAGTATTTTTTGGTTGATATAACTTGGTGTAGGTCTGCTAATAAAATATAACAACTCTTTGAACAAATACTTTAATAAAACTTGATGGATTCAAAATTGCAATCGATCAATATAAAAAATAGACATTTTCTGAACTGTAAGGTGTTTTGTTCAAATTTAATATCACAAAATATTTAAATTCAACTGGCAATGTATCATAGAGAGTATTTTATCTTTTGAACGTTGGAGGGGAAAGCTAAAAGATCATAGAAATTGAGTTATAGCGCAGTGCTATGAATGGCTGTGGATTTTTACGAACCATTGAAGAAACAAATGGTTTGTATTGTAATGGTGATATCACTGCAGATATGTTTTTATTAATGATACATATTCTAGCAGATTTTCGTTACTCAATATATGCAGCCTCCTCTGGAGAGATGAGTCATATAATGTAAAAAACTATTTAAAAAAATGAGAATATAAATCGTCTACTAATAGAACTGATTGAATATGTTGTAGTCTCTCTCGCATCTATATTTTTATTAAAAATCTTAAGAAGCATTCTATAAATTTTAATAAACTGTTATAAGAATTATTTTTAGATCCTCTATCAAACATTTAGTTGGTGGAAGCTCGTGTGTCTCCAGTATGAAATTCTTGGCGAGCTTCTGTTCATTGAGTAGGTCGCGGTCTGACGTCTGTCAAGAAGATAAGCGGCGAGCACTGCTTTAATGAGATTCCCTAAGTTTCAGACTCGACTTAGACACAAACAGACAGCTGAAGATACTTAACAAACATGCGGATGGATGGACGTTTACAGATAATTTACATTGATAGAGAACTGTTTGTTAGACAAACGTACTAACTAGTAGATGACTTTTGACCTGTTTAATTATAATAAAAGATTTTAATGTACTTCATACTTAATGCGTACTTTATACAGGTGCATGGATATTAATAGTATTCAGTATTAACATACATAAATAGCTCAATAAATAAATTTCTGAATTATAATATTAGTACAGAGGATCGTCATAGTGCGACGGTATAAAAGCTTTAAAGAAATTACTTTCATTAGCGGCGAGCTAGTGTAGAGTGACGTCATCGTGAGATGTGATTGTGACGTCATAGATATTTATCTTGTAAAATAAAAACATCGGCTTTTGATGTAGACAACATTTACATTAAAAGAGCTAACCACTAACACCACAGTTTATGACTTTTCATAAATATATTATAAAAATAAAATACTGCTCTGAAAATAGAAACAGAAGCTAATTATACAAAAAAACATAAAATATTTTTATTTAACAAAAAGGTAATAAGTTAGAAATGGAAACAAAACCCATTATTATCGCGACAATGAAACCAGAGCACTTGAACAATTCCACAAGAAAATATTCTCAGCTAATTTCTTAAAATGGCTGAATAAGTCCAATCTGAGTTTGCATAGATAATAAAACACTGCCATTGTTCGTCTTTGAGGAACATTTTTGTGAATATTTCCACAAATTGATCCATTAAAATAATTTATTTCACCAGCTGGTAAAAACTTACAAAAAATTTATTTTTTTTTATGTACAAGTTTCATTTGTAAAGCTTTTCAGTTTTTCAAATCCATTAAACTAATAGTTTTTACTTCATAATATCTCTCAAACTCGTTCAACTATTTCTAAGGTTATAAAACCCAAAGTACATAGAACAGTTGCATGGTCTAATAATAAAACTAATCAACGCTTCACTTTTATGATTATTATATTTGTTTTAATGGCTGGTATTATTTCTCATTTATAAAAGGTTAATGATACTAACGCTCACAATAGGGAATACAATGTGACATTAGGGGACGCAGGAAATTAGGTTAAGTGCAGCTCTGGATTATGAAATAATACTCAATATATTTTATTTGATTTTATAGCTATCATTAAGGCAGAGAATTCATCGATGTTTTCAACTTTTTACTAGAAGCTTGTCTTGCTATCCTGTTTAGACAGGTCATTACTTTTTTGGCACTACTCGATAAATTAATTCGGTGGTTATATGTGAGAATATTTTTAAACAAATTTGAAATTTAATGTTAAACGATCACTGTGGTATTTTGGTGCTCGTATTTTTATTAAAGCTTATTCGAAAATAAATTATTTTGTCAATGTGATTTATATCTTTTATAATTTGGTATTTGTCTTATATAATCCTACGCCATTATTATATTTGCTGAACTGCAAGGTTAGGAGAGTTATATTTTATATCCTTAAAAGTGAAAAAGTATTAAAACTTCAATGTAAGTTTTGTAAATAATAATTTATATAAAAAAATCTACAATGTAACTATCTGTCATCCTGAACACCATAACACCTCTGTAGTTGTACATCTATACATACAATTACAGTTACAACACACGATTAAAGTTCTTGGAAGTTCTATTCTCCGTCAGTCTCGGGGGTAAATAAAAAAGTTTATCCCGGAAAGTGGGTAAAACGAGGAAATTCGAATTGATTTCGTGCGTCCCACTTTCCTGTTGACGGATTTGTGATCAGTCATTTTCACGCTCCTTGCCCAGGAGTTGTTTGTTTAGCTTCTTAATGTTCTCAGGATTTAAGGAAATAGCTTTTGAATCCTAGCCTTTACAAGAGATTACGTGTTAAGCGTTTGTTACTATTGTTATTACTTGCAGATTTTTAAATTTACTTGTGACTAGATTTCGACTCTTCGTTATTAAAGATTAAAGATTAAGATGGAATATACCTTTTACGTCAAACTAATAGTAAAAAGTATTTCGGCAACTCATGGACGCAGATTTATTTTTGTGCATGAATTCGTTATTCTTTTTTATTAAGTTCACTTTTCTTTTCGTATTCAACAGACTTTTATTTCAATTGGTCCAATATAAAAGTTATTTAAATGTAAAAACCGGTGAGGAAAGACTAGAACATATATTTTTTAACAAATACGATACAGATTTTTTATCATACAAAGGCGTTTCATACTTTTTTTAACGTGTAAGACTTCGAAAATTTTGTGTTGACTCAATATTCAATTCTGTTTGAATTGACTTTGACTAGTTTGTATAAATTTGGTTTACTTTAAAAATTATTATTATTTATTGTTACTTATTTGTTATTTTATTGAACTGGAATAGTCCTTAGATAACACTAAAACATATCATCAAAGGTGATGCAGTTAGTAAGCTCATTTCAAAGGCACTTGAGCAATTTACAACATATCACTTATATTTAATAACTTTATTCATTAACTCAGGTTCGTTTTAAAACCTTCATTTTGTCTACAACGTTAACATCATTTATAAAGTACGATCAATCTGCAAAGTTTCTTTCCTGTTTCGGAATTCTAAATAAAAGTTACAAATTAATTCTTCAGTGAATTCCCCGGGGAAGAGTATTAACCCTTTGATCGAGGATGGGTCAGCCTTTCAATTGAAAACAAAAT
>JAAAKD020000070.1:6957983-6970757 GCA_010014825.2 Danaus melanippus
TTTAGGTAGTTTTTACTAGTTTTTTTGAATACGAACGCTACAAACACTTTTAAGAATTGCGATTTATATATCTCCAGTAACTTATACGCATATATTGTGATACATAATTTTTATACAAATTCTTCTGTCACAAAACTAAAAAAAAGGATATGTTGTATTTAAAGTAGTAGCGCCATCTCTGGAAGATACGCTAAACTTTTGTACTCGCCAACTTAGTTCCGCGTATTTCCAAGAGATGGCATTTCAACCAATACAAACATTTTACTTGCCCCATTCCTTAAAGCGTCATCTATTTTTGAGAACTGGTATTTTAAAAACATTGTTGCTCTGAGAGGGCGTTACAAGACTTCAAGTTGACACCTTCTGTCGTAAAATCAATCTTCTTGCCTAGATGACGCCACTAGTAGTAATGATATTTCTAAGAAATTTCTTTGTTCGAACCTTCGTAATTACCTGTTATAGGAATATCAAAAAGAGTACATAATTTTTTATATAAGTATTAGTTAATTTTGAATAATTTTTAATTTTAAGTTAGTATATCTGATAATACAATCAGTGCACACCCAAGATGATATTCGTGGAATATTATTCTCAATAAAAATATACGACAATTCATATACGCTTTGTTATCATTAAAGAAACGCCAGCTAAGACCTTCTACAACACTCGCGTCATCTACCATTATAGATATATCATCAGAAATACCGTTTTGTTTATTTAAGGCTAAACAATCACATCAATACGGATTTGCTTCTTTTGTGTTTTTATATACTTTTTAAATAGTTTATTTTATTTAATATTACGACATCAATTATGAAAATATTCAATTCTAGACTGACGATATACGCAAGGTTGCCGGAGGGGGCTGGATGAGGGTTGCGGAGGACCAAGATGTTTGGCGCAAGCTTGGGGAGGCCTATGTCCAGTAGTGGACTGCGATTGGCTGATGATGATGATGAATTCTGAAAAAAAATGTTTTTCTACTTTTAATCAGTGTTATTAAATTGTCATAACATTATTGTATCCGTTACATTATCTTAGGTCATTAACGTTTATGGAAATTTTAATGACCCATCATTTTTTATGTCTCATTTTATTGCATTTAAAATTATAATTAATGTAATAATTTTAATTCATCACGCTGTAAGAACCTTCCATATAGATACGCACACATCATATATTTAAGTTGCTACTATGTAATTATTTTTGAGATACAAAATCCTAATCAAGCCAATTTCTAGACTTTGCTCTTTCATTCCAGAAAATGGTTCTCTTATTTTGTTTGACCTTAGTGGGAACGAATGCAGATTAGGACGAAATAACTCCAGGCGCCTCCGTCCAGAACAAAAATTAATTCCAGCTGCCATGTACTTAAAACAAATCCCTTCTGATTTGAATAAACTCTCTATTTGTCGTGAACGGAGACGATTACCCGTTTCCTTGACACTTACTAAGAACCTCCCTTGAATAATATTTTACATTTGTATATAAAATACTTAATACTGTTCAGATTTTGAGTGATTATTTAGAATATTTTAAGCACTTTATATGAAAAAGTAAGGTTTTCATTAAATAGAGAAACAAAAACAATATTCATCATTCAAATGGAACAAATATTATCAAACGATTATTGAATATCATTTATAACACACGAACTAAATCCTAAAAGATTTACGTTTCAGTTTCATTGAAGAATAACAAAAATTGTCGAAGGTTTTTCTATAACCTTGTTTGAGCTTTGATGTAACTGCAGGCTATGGTTTAACAAAGAACGCACAAAGGTTTCACAGAATAAGATTGAATAAAGTTATTGATAGAATATATGTTATACAAGTATATCTTATTATTCTTTCTTTGTCGAAAACCCAAGTTGTGTTATTGAAAACTAAACCTTGTATAAAGTTACATGAATTTAATGAGTGTATGGATTAAAAATACATAATAATATGATGATGGCAATGATAATTAATAAGTGTAATTATCTTTTAATACAAGATAATGAAAAGACTAATTGGAACTGCACATTGTTCTAGGACGGACAATGCTTGTCTCGACTAGAAAAGACGGTCTTTTAATAAACATATTTTTATCATAATGTCGTTGAGGTAGTTTTGTTTAAAAAAAATCATTCGTTATAAGACCTCAAAGTTAACCAAAGTGTTAGTGAGAAGTGTAATTTAAAACGTCCAATGTTTGTCTGTGTGTATTAATTTAATATCAAATACACGGTATGTATTCCTTATAGCGATATCGGTTTTCAGTAGACGTGCTCCACAGAGTCGTGTCGAGTGCTTCAGCAATTTACGTGCTCACTAAATAACCAGGTCGCATTTCAATGGTCACCAGGTCGTTTGGCTTTACATTTATTAATCAAATAATACTCATTAACTTCATTTAAACTAATATAAATATTAATTAGTATTAAACACATCCATATATTTGCTACAATGTTTTAAGTAAGCGTAAAACATTCTGAGACGATTGTTGCTGCCTTCATGTTCTCAATGCAATAAATAATAAAAGTGTAAGAATGAATTAGATAAAACAATGATTTTAATTAGTGAGTCCAGACCTTTGTTGTTCTCTAATTAATTCTACTGCAACCCGGACTCCTGCGAGTGTCCGTAGAATTAGTATTTTTGGATCACAAAGCAGCGAGACAGAACGAACCGACGTTACTGAACTTGATACGCAATTCGTTTCTGTAATTGGAAAATGTTCAATAGGCGTATTGAAGCCGGACTATTCGTAGGTCGCTTTTTAGAAAAATGTACTCTTAAAACGGCCGTTGTGTCAGCGGAACGAAGAGATTGGACGATCGGAAAAAAATAACGACACGTTCCAGTCGATGTCGATGAGGTTTGCCGATGTTGGAATATTTACATAATTTTCGCAGTAAGAAATGTTCTACATAAAAAATACACTCTCAGAATAATTCTTCTTAAGCTGTTCAAAGTTCGATGCCGACTCGTTCGGTAGCGAATTATATTATGAGAGCGGCGGAACATCTACATAATCCGAAGCAAGCTGCTTGCGAAACTTTAAGTACATAAAACCCTCGTGCTATTACATTCCCACGTCACTCTTACAACATCTTCATTATTATTGTTCTTTGGACCTTACACGAGATATAACAACAGAAACAGTGAAGTACGTAGTTTAATATCTATTATATTGTAACGTGATTGTTTTTTTTTTGTTTAACAACTAAATAAAATGTTTTCTAACCAACTAACAAACAACTTTTTAATTTTCTTGTTTAACACAGTTAACCGGCTTGATGGGACGTGGAATGTCTTTCGTATTATGTATGCACGTATAAAATTCAATTTAATCACGGACAGTTTTGAAATGTTCTCTTTATGTGACTATCCATAGATATCAGTGGCTCTGTAAATATGATTTGAGCTATTTAGAAATGTTAATTTTTTGCTATTAAAAATATATATTATATGAACGCTGTAATAATTTTGAATTTGTTTCTTTTCTAACATTTACTAGTTTCGAAATACCTTTGTAGTAGTTAGTATGGATTCGCTCGCGAGCTGACTATGCAGAAGATCCAATATGCAGCCTATCCCAACAATACACCACCGAAACAAAGCAACGAAACACTGTGTGAAACAGTTTTAAAGCAAATTAAATCTTATTCCCTTACAATAAGAGCATCAATTTTTTTTTAACGAATCGTTTGCAAGCGTCCATGAGACCGCGGTGCATGAAATATTCATTCTAAAGTGAGTTCTATTTTATTGCATCAAGGATTATTATCGGTCGTCAGTATAAAATTAGTAAAGAGCTTAAGTTGAGGCATACGATAAAGTCTATTACAAAAACAATGAACACATGCTCACCCTCATTGTCTCGAACCAGATTTGCTAAAGAGCGTGTGGGATCCTTTGTATACAGCAGTCGGTAATGCTATCTTAATTAAACGCTAGAATTCAGTTAAAACAGATTTACCTTAAATGAAATCTCGGTTTAAAACAAATTGTATCCTATATCACTTAACATCACAGACCGCGTGTACAGTTTACTATTTAGAACATTTAAAACATTCTTTTCATCAAAGCTTTGATACAACTTCAAAAACTATTTGCTGAAACATTATTTAAAATATATTATTTTATTTAAAAAATCCATTGACTCGGAATACTTTTATAGAGATTGAGCAAAATATACATTTACGTTTGTTTTTGGTTTGGTTAAGAGCTCAGTAAGGATGTGTTTAGACATTAATGTAAAGTTTGTTGATTTTAAGTTTCACAAACTAAGAACGAACAAAAAGATTACTTTATCTACCATTGATCAGAAATACTTCTTTTACATGTTAAGTCTCTTAATACAATCTTTTTATGAAAAGTGAATAGGATGTAACCCCGCATCTCAATAAACTTGAGAGTATTTTACGTAATTGTAAACTTTATAATAAAACAAAGGTCTAAAGTGCAGTCGTATCGAGTTGTTTGTTCGTATGTTTACTTTATTTCAATTCATCCGTGTGTTGAGAACACTCGCAGTCGTTCTATTTAAAATTCACTTGAACTCAGTACGAAAACCTAGTTTGTAGGTCAAGCAAACAGTCTCATGATATTTTTTTTGTTTTTGTTTTTTTGTAAAGAATAAATTGAGTTTTTTTTAGTTAGGTTATACTCGTATGTACTCCCTGAAGTTGATATGAAAACGTAATATATGAGGTTGAAAAGACTTTACAATATAACTATCCATTTCATTAATGATTATCGAAGTGAATGGAGAATCTATCGTATGTTCTTTATAATAAGGTTCATTATAAAAAATAACCGTCTAGTGCTGGCCATATAACTGATGTACCTATAATATATACTTGTTGTATGTCTCTGTACAGACTCTACTAATATCGAAGTGTATTCAACGCCATCTATACGATAAATGCTCTGAGTTCACTTTGTGGCCGCACGTTCGACACTTGCAGGTAGTACTTCCTTTATATTAACTTACAACACCTTAACTATACAAGGAACTTGAAAGCTTCGTAAGTACTCTTCGTCTAAGGTGTGTACACTCAGAGTAAAGTGTATGTATTGCTTTCAGGCAATATTATTAATAGTTTGTTTTATCTAACATTTTGGTTTTTAACTATTCCTAGCTCCTTACTTTCCTATTAATGTTCTTAAATGTATTTATCACTACTTGTCTTATGACATATTAAGATGTTTTATTGCAACATTTTAACCGTTCACTAAAGTTTTATAAGTTTACTTTGCACTCGAAAGCCAAAACTGTATTTTGTTGAACACGACTCGTAAGAGAAATTCCAGTTGTGTACTGTGGAGACTATAAATAAGGTAGCATCGCACTCTGTACTGGTAGTAGCGATGTGTGTCGTAAATCAAAGGTGTTCAGCTTCATGAGTTATTCAATGAAAGAATGGTGATGATGATTTATGGTGACAGAAATTCTGAGGTAACGTCCTGAAGATGGACTGAACTTTACAAGATACAAAACAGAATTTTTTTTTCAATAAACAACAGCTCGAACATGGGCTAGCTCGACCGGGGAAGTACCACCCTCTCACAGAAGATCGGTGAGAAGTAGCCTTTAATGGCTGCGTTTCGTCCAATGAGTGAGAGAGCCGGTTGTTCTTTCTCTTTGCTCGTTCTCTTGCACAAGTCCAAGCCAATGGTGACTACCTCCCATCAAGTAGGCCGTCGTCTCGTCTGTCGCATTTGATATAAAAAATCTCACTCATCCATGTTTAACATGAAGATATTCTTCACAATGAAGTTTCGTCGTCTGTGATATCATCGTTTCAAAATTTTATTTGTCACAGATATAAATCAAACATGCGCAGTATCTTTTTATGTTGTAACACTCGTGTGTGTTCCACCTGCGGTCAGTCGTGTCTCGCACGTCACTTGCCTCCGTGGTTTTGTCTCTGTATAACTAAAACTTATCCTTGTTGTTGGCTCTCCTGTGAGTGCCTAGATGTATAATAACTCAACTATAAAAACCAATCATTCGAATAATAATCACTAAACTTAAGATACCTTATCAGTCACTGAAAGTTACTTACATTGCACAAAAAGACTGAATATTAGAATAACTACGAAGTTTTTTAACTCAATATTAAAAACATCTTAAGAAGAACAATATAGAAGTCACAATGAATTAGTGTATCTTCCCTTTCAGTAATTTGTTGAATGTGGCTTTTAACTATAAATTTTAGTGGCTTAGCAGAAATCAAAGCAGCTTATTTCGAGCCGATCCTCTCTCTTTATCGAATTTATAACTCCTCTTCCTCTTAATTCCTCATAATCCCAAGAATTTTCTCATAATCCCATTCTTTTTATCTAACAGGAATATAATGTTGTAAACTAATTTTATTATGATGATGATAAAATGATGTAAACTAATATTATTCGAATATACTACGTGTGCTTTATTTTTTGTAAATATTAACTTCTCCCGACGTTTCGGTTACTTTTCAGCAACCGTAATCACGGGCAGACAAGATATGGATGTCTGTCATTCGGTCTTGTTATTTATTTTCTAAAGCCATCGATTTATTAATTTTCTGGCGCATCGCTCTGGATGCCGGCAGAATGCGCTTACGGTGTCCCGAGTTCCTGCAGTGTGGTTTATATTTTTAAGGATAGGTGTTTAATAGATTCCAGCAATCTTCTCTATCGAAATTGGGATGTTTTATAATTTCAATAGCCTTGCGGATTAACCTCAGTATAAAGGACGCGTAGTAATCCGAAAAATATTAGTTTCATTTAAATGAATACTCGCGAAAGTCTTAGGTCTCATTATAACAAAAATGTATTTTAAATCCAATTCATTTTTCATGTCACAAGAGTTATTATAATTTTATATATTCAGGTTCTTCCTTTCGCTTTCGCAATTTATTTAAATTGCATCCTCTTTTTACAATTTTTATAGAAAATTACTCAGCAAAAAAATTGAAATCTCTTAAAACAGACAAGAGTGGGTTGCTGCATAATTCAACGTTGAAACGCAACTAAGCGTAGCGGTATTGCGCGTGCTACGAGCGTAGCAAGCTACGTTATCGTAGCTTGTTGCTACGAAATTTGTGGCCATTATAAACTTTGTACTTTTAGTGCGGTCTATATGGAATCGATGTGTTAATAAAAGCTTAGATCGTACTGTGTAATAATAAATTAAATAAAAAATAAAAAATTTTAAGGCCGTCATTTATGACGAATTAAGGAACATAAAAAATCATCATTACGGCGGAGGCCGACACTGACGCTGTTATAATAATTTTTTTTGTGACGATTACGAAGGCTTAAAAATGATTGACATTCATTATATTTTAACGAGGAGGGCGTCAGATGTCAAAAAAAGCGAAACAGATTTAGACGATTTTACAAATAATCACATTTAAATTGGAAATAGAGAAATTAAAGTATGAAATGTATAAAATTTTAAAAAAGTATTAGTAAAAGAACGAAAAAAATTACATATGAAAAATTTGTTATTTTTCAAACTGTTTATTATTTGAATATTAATGACAGTCACTAAGCGCTTCATAGTTTTGTAGACGTGTCATTATATTATGCTCCTTATTCGTATCCAACATAAAGTAGTAAATTATATTCGTGAATAATGAATTTAAAACTGTTGCGAGCCGTCGGTATTCTTATAAAAACGTCAACAATATTCGACCAGCATCGAACTCATTCGAGTCAAAGCGGGGGTTATTGAAATTCTCGATAGAAATTTATTCGGAACATATTGAGGCTTTAAAGTTGCCAGTTCAAAGCCGGCGCTTTTATGTGAAGTTAGTTTCATACCATTTTATAAACTCTATCTGAATATTTTATTACAAAGAGGTTATTAAAAATATAATCAAACAGCGCCCCGGCTACACTTTATACGAACGCGTTTAAAATATACCTCACTGTAGACTGTAGACTCTAACCAATAAACACATTCATTTATAAACTATTGATTTTTCATGAAGGTACTTCAAATATATTTCATGTTAAATTGTCTATTTTATTTCCACGATTAAAATACTCTTTTATCATATTTTATGTTCATATATTTTTTCATTTTTAAGGCACCGTTATTATATACAACAACAACCTGTATACAGTAATTATGAATTATTCAAGAATCTATCATACAAACTGGTTCAGACAAAGACCACTCCTCGTGTAACTGACCTTCTGCTCTGACCGTACCGGTCATATACTGAATACCTCTCCCGCAGTTTCACGTGTGAAATCTCCATCAGGCAGAACAAACATTTTTCAACCCTCATATCTGAATTCCTCTATTTAATACCTTTAGTCCTTGCTTTTTTCAACTCGATATTTAAAAGTTTAATATTAGTATATTCTTTTATATCTCTCTGTTGTTGATAAATCTATAAAATGTAAGTTATCGATATTATGTTACCTCTATATAACATATTTATATTTTTATTCCGTTTGAACTTATAAACTATGTATGAAAAACTATAACAAGTAATTTAAAAGTACGTAAATAAGTTAAAGTATTATGAAGACGATGTCATTATGATTATGTAACAGAAACGATCTGAGGTAATGCTAAAGAATAACTTAAATTGTATTTTGTGTGAGAGTGTCGCCATTTTATAATATAGTAGCCTAATTATAAATTTTAATAAGTCGCCGTATCTGCGGCAGATGTCGTCTTCTATAATTTCTTGTTTAATTAACGTTCCGCGTTACAATTTCCGCTTCTGACAAACATACTAATATCGGAACGGGAACAGGCGGAGGTGCTTAATTAAATTCACGTTAGGAATATAGCTTTATACATGTAAATACATCGGGAATAATCCGCCTTCAATCAGACAGTCGTTATAAACTTCTATTTGTTTTAGTGAAAAGGTTTCGGTTCACTAATCCTCACAAACTAAACTTCTATATTTATATGTATGTATATATTTTAAATCGTATCGCCCCGGCCGTGTTCCCGCGGGAGCGCGTCTGTTTTGGTTATATTTTTTGGTGGTTTTGTTACAAATTTGAAACAATAAATCAGCTCGACAAATTGATGGTGAAATCCTATTTCGTTTTGGCAAATTTTTAAATGTATTTGACGATTATATAAAATAAAATGGTACGTCAGTGTGAATATCGGCGACAATCAGTTTATATTTAACTTGTGGGAATTTTAATTGTTGTATTTTTATTTAAGTTTACTGTAGTTATAATAATTATGTAACCTTTTTTTTATGGGAAAGGTGGCAAAGGAGCAGACCGGCTAAGTGACAGGTAGTAATCATTCTCATCTATGGACATACACAACATAACTGATGTTGCGGTTTTTTTGCCAACCTTGGGTTTTGAGGCACTAGGTTGTTGGGTGGGAATGGAGAAATAGTAGAAAAAGGAGGTAATAAGAAAAGAGAAACCGGCTCTCTCACTCATCGGACGAAATGCAGCCATTTAAGGGTACTTCACGCCAATCGTCTATGAGAGGGTGGTCCTGCCAAGGGGGAGCCGCCTCGTGTTCGAACTGTGGTAATTGACCACAGCTAGGCTCTACCACCTAGCTAAAACTACTGCTGTTATACTTTTCATTTTTTTTTGTGAAAGCAAATATCTAAGGATATTGGAGGAGGCTCTCTGTAGCTCAAATCAGTCGACGTTAATGTTATCCACACTCTAAGATGATCTGACAATTAATATAATTAGTCCGACATACGGTAATCCCACTGACCGCTGGTGAGTCTATTTGTCTGGTGACCATTGATTACCGCAGGTTTTTGTCATAGAATCATGTTTTACTGCTCAAATAACAACCCTCTTATTCGCAGATAATCTAAAAAACTTGAATGATCTTTATCATTTCCGAGTTAAAGAAGTTCAAAGAGAGATATTGGTTCTTTGAGAAGTATTCGCCTTTTCGATAGGACTTTGAACGAGTCTGGTAGAGAGAATTTATATGCAAGCTACCGTGACAGCCTTCATATGAGTATCTAGGAAGTTAATACAAATATAAACGTTAATGAATGCCAGGATTCAATACTGCCAGTCATGTTGTTTTGTTCCAATATTTTGGAAAAAATTTAATCACTCAGTTACAATACGTGATAATACTGTTTTGGCAATAAAACTAGTTCACTGATTATGAGAAAGTGATTAAAATTTGTAAAAGTATCATTCAGGTGGTTACTTTTAAAAGATCGGTTTCAACTATTTCTTCGTTGGTAATGTTCCAATCACCTTATTTGAACCCATTCAAACAAACTCCTTCCACTGAGACAATACGATACTCGGTTTAATAATATCTCGTAACAGGAAATATTTAAAAATACAAGTTTCAGTGAATAATAAAACATCAGGTTTGATTTAAAAGTTCAATGACCTTTTACGTACACAATATTGTTGACAATAAAGTTAACGTCGAAAATTTACAGCGCCAGTTAAATAAATGCACTCGTAAGTATCACGTGTTTATTACTTTTATGCGCTCCACAGTCAGTTAATGTCAGGTGGAATAGTTGGTATTATTGATTGATTAAAGGTATAATTATAATTTAAAGAAGGTTTTATAAAAGTACACCTCGTTCTCGATATCTACGTAAATTATTTCTAATAACCATGTGGCGCTGTTCATTAATTAAAATGTAATTGAACACTCACTTTGATGTTTGATTTCTTTACTTTCATTATGAGAAATACACTTTAGCCTGATATTAAGTGAGAAGTAGTTACTGTTCCTCTCTCATAATATCAACATTCAGTTCAACCAGGACCCGCATAGTCTGCATTCATCTGGAACAGAACAACACACTACAGCTGTACCATATCACTCACTCACTTTGAGTAACAAATTGAATATGAAGCAATCATTCATATACTTTTCAGTGAATAGCTTATTTTTAGAAGTGATTTTAAGTAAATAACATTTATTCCTCAAATTCTATCTAAAAATTCTTCAAGAAAATATGATTAGTAACTAAAATACTTAAATTGTTTTTATAAAGTAATGAATTATTTCGTTTGAAGTGACAGCTGACGGCTCTCATCGATCTACATCCTAAGATACTCTTCACGGGGAATTTTAATTACATTTATTACATTATTATAATCACTCATTAAAATCTGTAATGTTTACTCTACTGTGAAGTATTTATATCTAATGATATATTTCTTTATAAAAATAAAACAAAAACAAGTCACGATAAAATTATATTTAACCTTATAATAAATGGTTTGTGATTTCATGAAACCTTTCATTCAAACGACCATAATTTAATTTCTTTTTCGGAAACATCGCAGTTTCGTTGATTCTGATAAAATATTATTATATCTAACAGGGTAATTTATTTTTGGGTATGCTATGGTGTGTTATTATTTTTGTTTGATTTTTCATTGCCACATAAAAGTATTGTAAAGACAGTAATTGATACCCGTTTTTAGGAATACAAAATACAAAAGGCCATAGAATTTAAATACGAGTATATACAGTTATAGCGAATGGCGACTATTAATTAAATTCAATATAAAAAATTAACATCCAACAAAATAGAAATTACTCCACGGAATTCCGCAATTTACAATTAAGCGTCCATTACTGTATATAATGAGATTGAAAATTAAAATTTCCATTGAGCGCTTGTAATTAGCAGCGAACAAGTAAGTAATTACAGAATATAACTAAGCGCTGTAAGCGCTGTTTGCGACTTTTATTTGACCATTGAATGCGAAACGACTTCTGTTTATCTTCTACTCATTTTACTTTTTCAATTGGTTTGAAGTTTTTTATTAATATTTGTTTTTATTTATTACTTTTTCTTTGTTTGTTTAAAAAACTTGTTGTTACGTTTACTGAAGATTCATTAAAGAGCAGTTGTTACAAACCTAAATCAGAACAATTCCACAAAAGGGAAACAAGTCTAATATTAAATAAATAAGTTGAAATCCTTTCTGTAAATAGATTGTCAAAGCAACTGTTGCATTCTGTCTTGTATCCAATTAATTTAATCCCGTTTTGAACGTAACATCTACAAATAGACGGTCTGTTGGTGACTCAAGAAATCCGCAATTCTAGGAAAAATTTCATTTGAAACTCACCGTGTTTTCTAGAGCAGAACAATTGTGCTATTGAAATCTGTATTCGACGACCGTCACTGTAATTATGACTCCTATTTGTAACGCGATAAAGACTGGAATGTCTCGTCATTGCACAAAACATTGGAAGGAATAATAATTGCAAGTCCTTGAGCGTGGATCGAGTGTCATCCAGCGATCCTGTGCACCCTGTAACGTATTGTGTTTCATGTTTAATATGACAATTTTAATTGGTTTAAAACAATACACAATAACTCTTTGCGGATTATTGTTTTCGGAATATTTTTTTATGCCATTAAATAAATTGAAAGATATTTTCTACTTTGTTTGATATAGTATTATTATAATTACGATATATATTTTATTCAACATACCTCAGTTACAGAATTCGTTTTAGCAATATTTAATATAAACAGATACATATATTTATTTGCAGACACACAGTTTTTATAATTACACTCGTATTACTGTATGTAATATTAATTAAAAGAATCTCAAACTGGAACAAAACTATTGTACATTCGATCTCCATTGATGTTCCACCTTCATAATATTATGTTCATCTAACAAAAGAATAATACAATTTTTCATCCGCTAATGTACTTTGGGGGAACAAAAGGTCTTAACATAGAACAACCACAAAAAATATATATCTCTCGCTGAGTTGAGTAATAGAAGGGAGGAATGTTCTCTTAAACTTCAATATTTTTAAGAA
>JAAAKD020000070.1:7042875-7066713 GCA_010014825.2 Danaus melanippus
GAGATATGTTGTTTGAACAATTAGTAAAAACAATGAAGTCAGAGATACCGCGTTGATTATAATAACAATAATTATTGATTATAAACTCACTGATCCAATATGGTAACTGATTTAACAATCAATTTCGAGCTTTGTGAATTTTATTCTTTAATACAGCACACACAAAAGTTGATATTTACCTAACAATATTTTTACCAGAGGCAACTCAAACCCTGATGGATGAGTTATAATAACAATTAATAGAGTTATATTTCGATAAAAACCGACCTTTTCGTTACATAGCGAAATCTTCCAGGCGACCTAACATAATAAAAGATAGTGAAAAAAAATGTATCGTAAAATGTTTTCAAGGTATAAATAAATATATATTTATAGACAGATTACACGCACAAGTAACAAATGGCAAAGAGTGGAGGAGACTTCTAATCACATCATATGCGTCTTTGTAGATCTTGTCAGCTTCAACTTCTTTAATTCACAGTTGGAGACTTATTTTTTTTTGTGTTATTTTAAAAAACAAAATCTTCGAAATCTTCGTTTTTGTAGAAACTTTGAAAAAGTTTTACAAGAAGACTTAACGGTCAATGTACTATGCTTTGTCTTTCTGTAGTCCTTAACCGAATGGAAAAAGCAGGGAGCAAGTCTTTTCTATATGAGTGAATATAAAACAAATTGTAAATATATAAAGAAAATACTTTTAATAATCGGAAGCATATATCGCAAAATACTATCAGTAGCAAGATGTACAGAGGAAAGTTTCATCACCATTGTTTGATAATGTCTCAATAAATATTATTATTACAAAATTAATTTAAAGTTCATTATATACATTGGGTCGTGTAGGTAACCTGGCTGTTGGAACTGATTAAGACCACTTATTTTATTATTGAAGGAAAGCAATGCAGACTTTTAAACCATAGGTTGGACCTTTCGGATTAAAAGATATGAGAAAAAAAAAGCAACATAACATAATATTAGATATATTTGATCATAGCCTCATGGGTAAAGTACGGTACGTGTGAACGTTCTTCGCTATAAACTCGCTCCCTGCATATGATTTCAATGAAATCATCGCCATCGAGGAAACCATCAAGAACACATGTCTGCTCACTGAGAATCTTTCAAACGTTATCTTTATACAGAACTGAGCTTCCTTGGACTTTTCCTTTATGTTATGAGACTGTGCGAGTAATTTTCAGTTATTTCTTTTTCAATTATTTCTTATAAATTTTTATAGTCTTAAGATAAATATGAAAGTAAAAAATAAACATGAAATATTGTATACAAATATAAAAACTATATAATTTTTATATCTTTCATTCTAGGAAAACTATGTTCAAATTTAGCGATTCAAAAATATTTCTGTATTTCAAAAAGTTTTGAAAATTTAATTTTAAAACCTTTTAGGAATTGAATTTTTAAAATTACACCTAGCTGAAATCAGTTTACAGTGAACCGCATTCTCTTCTAAATCAGACCAGTACATCAAAGGGCGGGTCGGTGCTCACCGAATTTATAGCGGTTACCTACGCATTGCCGAGATTTATGAAACAGCCCGTCCGCGACACTCTCCAACTCACAGTTTTTGTGATAAAGCCTTGATTGAGGGCGTCGACTAAGCCTGCGTGTAACAGCCTTCTGGGTTGAGTGTACTTGTATTTGATGTATTGACTCGTAAAAATTAGGCTTAACACTTCGGATTACTCGAGACTTTGACAAATTGTCCTACTTACTTAGGATTTAAACCTGTTCCTCACTATTTTTGTTTTTTCAAGGAATTTTCAATTTGAGAAAATATTTTACAAATTTCAGACCGAAGATGAAAATGAAATTTTAACTGCAAATGAACATAAATTCCGACCGCAGCCTAATAACACTCTGGTCCTATTAACCTTTTAAAAAGGAAAATTGAGTTTCATTCGCCGCATGTTGGACAAAAGTAGAAACGCAAATACTACAAAGAGATTTCTTGATGTATTCTCATGAATATTTCATATCCTCCTTAATAATTAATAGTGAGATGTACCCGTAGAATCACTTGACATCATTATATAGCGCTAAAATGTAAAATGTTCACACATTTGACAGTTTTTGTTATATAATGCTTAGTATAGCCAAAGTTTTATAGGAATAATTCATAATATATCTAAGACCATTAAGTCTTATTGAAAAACCTTTATTGAATTATAGTTGTAAAATAATTTAAGAGGTATTGTAATAGTAACATAAAAGTCAAATGCCTACACATATGTAAAAATATAACTTGTAACAATACGAACGACGTGTTTCTTGAAAATGAATGAGGTGAATGGTCTCGAAACATTTAAAATTATTTCAGACTTTGGAAGTCATATTATACGACTATAATAAAATATATGATTAAAGTCAATAAAAGAACTGATATAAACTTAATTCGTCCCATATTCATTAAGCGGAGACAGCATCTGTACTAATTAATTTAGTTTCGCTACTCACTTGGAAGATAACTTCTCTCTGCTTTATGAACTTTTGGTTCATTGCTTTGGTAATTTAAATTTTCTCTTCATTTTATTTAATATTATTATTCCAATAGAGAAACACTTACTATGTATGTCGGTGAACTGATTGCATAAGAAAAACACTCAGCCTTATCAATATTGAAGTTTATATTATAATGTATGACGTCTTGTTTAACTATGACTGATTGATGTAAAATACTTTCTGATGGTCTTGCGATTATCATTGGCAAAATTTATTTAAATTTAAATGATAAGAAACTATTACATGGATTTTTTATCAATTCTCTAGTTTTTAAAGATTAGTAAAGACACTGGCGGTTCAAGTAGTTTAAATGGTTGGACAATATACAGTACTGTAAAAATATATTTTATTTTTGAATATGAGAGAGGCATTATAAAATTAATGATAAAAAATAAAGAAACTTAAAAATATGTCAAATATTTAACGAAATGAATTCATAAATCCGTTGTGTGGGTTATATTTGAAGAACGTATCTTTAATCCTTTAAATAAATGAAAAGTATCAAATATAGTCTGAGAGTGAACTGGGGCGCACTTTTTTAATTAAATACGATCTCATCTTGATATCACTTGAGCCTGTGGAAAAAATACTTTTCATTCCAGACTTTTATTTTTAATCATATACCAAATAGTTGTTAATTCTGCGTTTTAAATAGAATTTGAATTCATTTTCAGTGTTGCGTAAAGACTCGAAGTCAAGTCTTCACTATGATATAATGATGGGATGATATTTTTTTAATTCCTCTGAATTCCACGGGTTCTTTTTCAGATATTCAATTTAATGATTGTATAACAGAAATTCCTCGTGAATGATTATTTTATTACAGCCGGAAGATTCAATGGACGCACCCACGATAACTTGTACCATGATATTTTTTGGGGGATTTATTTAACGGCACACATTTACTAAAGATTTTGATATACATATATTTAATTATGGGAAATCTCTCCGCCAGTATGAAAGTAGCTTATAATAACGATTTGTCCAATATTCCATTAGCATGATAACCTATCAGTAAAGCAGCATGTATATTTAAACGGTATTTAATGTTCATTCCACTTAGCCTCGAGGGACGAAATTCAGTTCTTGATTTATGTATGAAGCTGGCTAGCTGCTACCATAATTGTGTCAAACATGTTACACATATAATGTGGGCGAAAAGAGTAATTTGTTAATTGAAAAACCTTTTGTTTTATTTTTATATAATGTTTGTTACTCAAAATCAAAGTTGATATAACCTCGAATCCATTATTTTCGACAAACATACTTATATATATTTTATACTCATATATTAAGGGATTGTATTTGTGGATAAAGACGCATCTTTAAGTATGTCTTAAAACTGGTAATATTTTTCGATTTAGAAACATTTTAAATTATTTAATAAATCTCGTTAATGTGTCGCCAGTATTAAAGCTCAAATATAAAGTATGTTTTGTTAGAATTTCACTTCAGTATTCATAAAATATTATGTTGCTAGAATTTTAGTAACTTTCGCATCCCAGAGCGCACAATGTAAGCCTCTCAAAGCTAAGCTATCTAGCTCTTTCCAGAGCGCTGCTCACAGCTCTTCTAAATCTCAAAACCTGTCATCTCTCCGGCCTCTTTTTATATTCAGCGTATGATTTAATATATCTACGTCGCTGTCGCATGGAACCGCCTTAAACGAAATAAACAGAACACAAAAGAGAATCTTAAAAAATATAAATAATATTCTCACACGTGCACTTAATCTACATTATAAGTAATCTGAATAGTTTGCAGTTCATGTAAATCCCGTTAAAAGTTATTATTTTTTTTATATATGATATAAATAGAATGTATATAAGTATATGTTTAGTTTGATCTTTAGAAATATCTTAAATTCTATAAAACATAATTTCTATTTTATGTAAAGTACTTAATTTAGGCTTAACTCAAGCAACAAAGTGACTCCCGACACTCACAGAATCGGTGACAAAAGTAGAAAATATAATATGTAAGAAAGAAAAGTAGAGATTCGAATATAAACAGTAAATAGATATGTTGTCTTTAAACAGATGTAGCTTCAACAGTTTACGTTTTTTTGTACTACCTTTACATATCCTTAGGTCTTAAATTTTAAGAGATACCTACATTTATACTAATGTCATCATGAATGGTATTTATTTACTTATCTTTCTAAAGTATACTGCTAGCAAAAAAGTGCAGATTGTCTTCCTCCAGCCTTTGTTTCAGTCTATTTCGGGTATATGATCAGGATCAAGTGTGTCTTGGTAATGAAAATGATCAAGAAGTCTGAGGGTAGAAGGTAACTAATAATAGACTCAAACTAGTTTACATTTTATTTGCACAAAAAAAACCTCAGTACTTTTTTGTGAAAATTTAAAACAGGATATAATAATAAACACGGTTTCAAAAAATTTTGAATGTTAGCAGTATCCGTTACCGAAGCCAACCGTGCTTCAAAGTGAAATTGCCAGTAGGAGCGGATTATTATCATATAGAAAGAGAAATCTGATGTCACTTCTTCTTCAACGCTACAAAAAGAAGAAGATGATGACATAGTTGAGGTTCCATTAAATGATTATCAACCAGATGAATAATGTTCCCAAATTAATCATAATTTACACCAATTTGTGAAACATGTGAACAAATGAGTCAAGTGCACTACCTCACACCTTTTAATTTACATTTTTTGAAGAACGTGACTTTTTGCATCGCTATATATTCAAAATCGTGAATCTTGGGAAAATGTACAGAAATAATATTATAGATAATTGCATAGTGAATAATTTGGTCAATGCTATTTTAAAAATAAATATTGCCGTTGGCTCAAACATGCAAAAAACTTTCGCAACATTTAACCTTGTATATCAGCGTACTTTTTTTGGCTGACATTGGTTCGATGATTATTTTTGGCAAGTTTTTTGTAATAGTGTTCCCAATATTCATGCCAATTTTTAGCTTTTTGACAATTAATGTAAGCTTGAATGTCTACTTTGACAGAGATATAAAATTTCCTGCACAGAAAAACAGAACGTCAATCAGATGCTAATTGCTTACACACGTACATACGAGAATTTGTATTATAATTATTATTGTGAACATTTTAATAAATATTTCAATATTCTCTTTTTTATATTCAACTAGAGTTGTAAGAATTATTCACTTGTTCGCTATTTTAAAATATAAGACGTTGTCTTCAATGAATTCCACAAGGCGTCCGAGATTTGAGATTTTTTGCTTCATATAATGTTATAATAATAAAAAAAAAACATTATAGAATCTCAACCACAACATAACCATCAAAACTCGTCTCTAAAAGATTATTAGATTTGTTTAAAATTATTCAAAAGAACTGCATCCTTGCTATTTCAATAAAATAAATGAGAAGTTTCAAAATGCAAGAAAAATATAAACTAGTAGCTCTCACTGTTAATATTTTAGAGTTTCTTAAGACAACGGAGGAATTATGAATATTCATAACATCGCCTTAAAGAAAAGGACTACTTTACAATGACTCGTAAGAAAGAAATGTTGCTTTTAAAGATTTGTAACAATCATACTTCATTGAATACATTAATGTGATTAATTTCATTTTAGAATCTCTTATACATAAACTTATAAGTCGTCGGGAGTGGAGTCTTTGTGTCAAGTTGTCTCAAGTAATAAAGAGCCTATTAAATATAAAAAAAAGTCTTTGTTTTAATAACCTTGTTCATGAGCCGGTCCTGATCTATACATATTCAAATCACAAACAACTGAAAAGGTTTTATAAAAGCGCAATATTTCATTTAATTCTTTGAAACGACCATTTGTCATTACAGAGTTGATTCGGAACACAAAAAGTGGCACGAAATGTTTTGATACATTTGTTAGAAATAAGTTGTCAAAAATACAAGATATTTGGTTTTGATCAAAATATATTGAAATAAACACTACTGAGCGATACATTTATTTGACTGTGTATTGATATTTCAGATATGAACATGATTAGAGAATTTAGAATAAACTTTATTTTAAAAAGTTTTACAGTTAGCATGAAATCCGTTTGTTACTTTTATTTAAAATGTAGTTAATTAATTGTGAAAAAATGTTGTTTATTTCAGTTAAGGTAATACCTTTATAATTTTTAAAGATAATTATTATTACCCATGTACGTATGACACTCTGCTACTGTGGCTACTTTTTTATAATACAATATTATAGAAAAGTAGCCACAGTTATTGGACCATCTTATAAGGACATTTACTATTTATGATTTACGGAAGTTAAAAAAGCCTGGCGTCGCGCCATTTCGCCGGAAAACCTATTTATTATAAGTAATAATACTGCGCTTAGTTTCCTCGTTTGCGACAGATATTATTCAAATACTGTTGAGATCAAAATAACATCGACTAGTGCCAAGAACGATAACTTGTAAGCTGAAAATAATATGTTCAAATAGTGTCAATAAATAATAAATATTGGGACTTGTGTACATTGTATGTATGTTTTTTAAATATATTAGTTACTACTTTTCTAAAGGCGCTGACTAAATATTCATAAAAGATATTTATAATGAATAGAATTGGAAAACAAATTTCAACCATAATAAGTTATTACGGAAATAACAGTAAATTTGAAGAGTCCGCAAAAATAACTCGTATTTCTTCATTAAAACTTGGTGATTTATCAAGTGGCTGAAAACGGAAGAATTCCAAAAATTCATAGCCAAGTAATTTGTAAGATAATGAGCGAAGAAAAGAGGGAAGAGGGAGGCGATTAAATAGTCTTGCATATATTTTGGTCGTGACGGATGGAGCTGAAAGGTGGATGGAACATTTAGAACAATTTTAAGATTTGATTTAGATTCAGTTGGTAGCGACAAATTTTATTCTGATATAGTTAAAACTGGGAAATTAGAGTTGTGCTCCTTGTGTTAACAAATTTTCACACCTAACGTTTATAAATAATGACATCTTAACGTAGTCTCATTATTACTGAAAGATGAGAATCAATAAAACTCCTTAGGATGATACATCCATACTAGAGTCATTATATGAATGGTTATATTAGTGAGTGAGAATGCAAATGTTATATTAGTCGAATATCGAACTTGTTGTTACAGGCGACTCCGCGGTTCGAGCTTGTTTTGCGCTCCATTGGCGATGAACGCGCAGCATCGAAACAAGTTATTATGTTACATTATATATTCATTTTAAACCATTCTGTGCACGTCTGATCAGCCGCTTGCAGTTGTAATCAAATATAGCCAGGTCCAATTCATGCTGTAATTTTCGAAGCTATAAAATAAATTTGGAAAACTCATTATAAAGCATAATATTTTTTAATGCAGAAAAAAAATATTTCAATTCCAGCTTTAAAATTAACGAAAAAATCACAATTTGTCGTGTATATAATTATAAGAGTAGACTATAGCAGAATAACGACGCCTGTATAATTCTAATCCGTTGGTACGTGGTGTATTTTAGGATAATAGTATCGAAGCTAAACTAAAGTAATTTCATAATTTACCAAATATTAAAGCAAACTGTTTCGAGCCACGCGTCATTTATCGTGGCTATCAATATTATTATAAAATTATTAAACAAATCTTTTGAATATAATTTTGTTTCGCTCCATCAAAACTAAATGCATGAAAAAATGTAGGTATGTATCATATTCTCGGAACATATGTTTTAATGCTTCAGTTGATAACCGTGACTCCTCTCATGGATCAAATAGAAATAATACGTCTTATAAATTATCAATAGTGAAATTAAAATAACAAATGCACGTTTTTTTTAACCTGGCCGTCACCAATGTAAAAAATCTTTTAAGTGAACTCAATTATCCGAGCGCATGTCTCAGATAAATTATTAATGAAAATTTTTTACTAAATCAGAAATTTTGTTTTTTTCTATGTTATGTTATTAAAATATAGGATTTCTATAATAATATTGAGAATTTAATGACTACGAAATCATTGACTATGAAATATGATGAAATACATTGTATATCAAACTCCATTAAACATTTCCATCAAGGACTAACCGCTGCTCCGTGCGTTGTCACTTTTATAACTCACGGTTTGGTTATATCTCAAACCATTAACAAACTTCCCTCCCTCTCCTCACAATAAAAATTTGGAACATCGGAGATTATAAGTAGTTTTTTTTTTGTAATTACGTATACCAAGTTATAAATTTTATATTTATTCTTAAAATTTAACGCCAATAACAAAATTTTCTCGTCTTGCTAAAAGATAGCTAAGGATATATATTTTTAATTTAAACGGGCATATTTAATTCAATACGTCCGATTTAGTTTATAATATTAAGACACATATGTATGAGATTGAGATGGAGATAGAGATTGAGAGCTTCTGATATAAATGAGCAAAAACCTAAGAGAATTACGTACAGGTTTTGTACTATGTATGACAAAAGACTGGACTATAAATACCTACCATTTTAATGCTCAAGCATTTATTGTGGTTCAACCACATGGCATCTCTTTATGACTCGTCTGGAACCGTAGTCGAATTAAACTTCTAAATTTCTAAACTTACTTTTTTTACTGACTAGATCGATGTTCCTTCGATCGTCTGAATGTTTTCTACTACATCTGGAGAAACCATCATTGTATGTAAGGACCTCTTAAACACAACAAGTCGAACGAAATTTGACAGCGTTTTCTTTCATCTTGAATGGGAAAAATTGTTTCATTGTCAGTGCTAATGTCTACACCAACAATGGCACGACAATGTTAATTTTGTTTTAAACACTCTTGTGTATCAATAAAAAGTAGTCATTAGTTGTAGGAATAGCTAAAAATATTTCATAAATTACCTGAATGAGGTAACATCACGTCTATTACGTCATGTTTCTTACGAGAGGCAGTGGGCATAATTACTAACTGCGTTTTTATAGTAAGGTGTTTGATTGATGCCTGATATTTCCTCAAAATACAAATTTTATCTCTGTACATTTTTTAAACTTTTAAGGATTTCAATGTATGTATACTTGTTTGGACTTTTTTAAATAGAAATTGAAGAAGAGATTTTCAACGCAATGATGTAACTTATCACATAGTCATTCATTTATATATGTATACATATATTATGTAGTTAAAGTGTTACGTGTCGTCTTAGTACCTATAATTATGGAACACAAAAGACAGCGGAGTAGATAATTTGATTTGGTTATAAGAGAAGGGGCTTATTCTTTTGTATTTTTTTTTTAATATTAGTCTCGAATGTGAGAAAAATAGCACCATTTGCTACTCGATACAATGCGCAATTCGTATTGACATAAAATATTTTTATACTCGCCTCATCGTTATGGATTTACAGAGTCTTAGTGGTGTTGATGGGAATAAATTTAAGTGACAAATGAGCATCGTGAGGGAGTAATTAATAATGATTTCCCACTTTTTTTAATATTAATAATGAATAAACTTAAAAAGTTTTGCTTTTAGCCAACAAAACAGTCAATCTAAATGTTTTTATTAAATAGTTCAATACCTATCTCGCCTTTATTTATGAATCGTTTCTATTACAACCTAACAAGTTCGCAATCAAGGTTTTTTGAACGCTACAATATTTTTGCCACGACTTTGTTTGCTCGCTCGCATGACATGCTCCAAAATTTAATTCAAAAACCACGTGTTTGTTGGAGAAATAAATGCTGGGAGTAATATCCGTACAATATTTTCAGTTTCCAATCAAATGGTTTGAATTTTTTTAGTGATTTCTAAATAACAAATGTTGTGATGTTTGCACAAATAAAATAACTGTACTGAAACTATTGCTATTTAAATATTTTGTTAACGAGAGGGCCTTTAAACAGATTTTATTTTGACGTAAGATTTCATAAATCAATTAAAATGTTTTTTTGTTGAAAATTTACTTTTCTACCATTTGAAATTAATAAGTTTTGTATACATCTACCTAACTTAAAAACAAATAGGTTTTAGCTTATCTAGTTTTACTTTATTCTTCTCGCTGTCATTTCTCCCGTATATTGAAAATTATTAATAAGTTCAATTTATTTATTCAGCATTACCTTAATGCGAATATGATGAGTCAATAATATAGATATATTAATGAGATGACGTCGTAAGATTATTATCTATGAAGCTTTAGTATATAATACTACTTGAATCTTTTATCCAGAGCCCATACATTTGGAACTAATTAATTTAGAGATGGTATTAGGTTCGGGATCTTTTACGACAGTATAAAGTATTATGGGACAATAATATTTATCTGAAGAAGATTATTTTTTATGATATTTATGTCTACTAGTGTTTTCTGACGTGTGTCGAGGTATATTCAATGTTTAATACCCAAATATAGGTATACACAAAATCCTTTTAAGTTATTAAACATCACAAAATCACCTTTTGTAAAAGGGAAGTCGTGATTAACCCTCGTTCGTGTAATAGTTTAGGAATAGTTGCGAGCCTTTGAGACCGTTATTAATTTGTTGTTTCGTACAAACATTGCCTTTACAAATTCCGTACACGCTGTCTGTAAAGCGATCCATCAATTAATTCTTTTGTTATTAATAAGAAAATCATGTCAAAAATCTTTTTATGAAAAACATTTGATTTTTTCTTCCGAACGATCTGGTCTGATATATTAAAGCTTAGACTTAAAGCAGAATATAATAGCATTGTTATATCAATGTATAACACAAGACCATTTATTGTGGGTTCCGTGGTTAGAACTGCAAGGTTAACGTTATTTCGGTGTAAAGTAAAAAGAATACACTAGTTCATGTAGGTTCGTACGTCCATAGGTAACTTTTAGTAGCAATAAGAGTCGAGAGGCGTTCGATGGAGCGTCAAGAGTGATTGCGCGCTTTGTATCGCCTGACATTCCAATTTTGAGGCACTTGCAGATCATAGCGGTATGGTAGCATCAGGGATGGAAACTTTGAAATATGTTACAACTTGGATGGGAGTGCCGCAAATGTATTTTATTGGGTAATTTTTTTTATCGAATTTTATTTACCTTGTTGGATATATATTATCTTTCGATAAGTATTTTACAAGACATAGCTGAGATAGCGGTAATAAATCTCGAGTTTTATATTCTTAATATCGTGTTTTCAAAAATTTTAGACCACCTTAACCTAATATTTACTTATGCCGAGAAAATAAAACAGATAAGTTTTATAAAATATTGTATTTGTCTTAGTATTTTGCTTAATGTAACGATTCATTAACCGCTACTATATTTCACGTTTGGTCGAAATATAAACATACAAAGTAAAAGGTTAAATATACATTTTAAATTAATTTTATTCCGCTGCAGAAATGAGAAATTAGAATTGAATTATATATATTTGAATATTACACACATAGAAATTAAATCTTAATACTATATTTGAAGTTAATGTAAAATTTAAGAATACAGAAGTAGCGACGACTTTAAAACATGTCAACTCTCTCTCTCTCTACATTCCAGGTTGACACAGAGCCCGCAGCGAACTGAAACTTATCAAACTTCAATACATAATGTTAACATCTGACTTCACATGTTGAATGCTCTTTGCTTTAATCTTATTAATTGAATTTATATGGCTTAATAGGCCGATTAGATCACATTTATAGGGTTGAGCGGCAGACCGTCGTGGTTGTTACGGAGGAGGGTTGGGTGTCGATGCAAATTAGCCATGATGTACCTCGAGTTTAGAATAATTCAAATGGAAAATTGCTATTCAACGCTATTACAACTTTGTGAAAGAATTTACGTTTGAGGGTAAGCTGTAATTATATGGGCGGCGGAACTTTTTGTAATCGCTTGTACGGGGATGTTTTATACTCCTAGCTTCACTTTTTACCCTAATTAAATAATAAAAATGAATAAATATTGATTAGATTATTATTATTAATTACTTGATAAATTCACGTCATCCTTAGTAAAACATATATAAATAATAAATGTTTATCGCCACGTAAAGAAATAAAGATATACAAATGTTCTCAATGATAAAACCAAAGCCACTTCCTCTGCGATTATAAGGAAAAGATAAAAGACGTACTTCAACGCATCAATAAAACCGTTTATTCTATAAGAATCGACTCTTATTCTTATCCCCCTTCGCATTCCCCTATAAGGGAGAACTTCCAACTAATCAAACTGTCTTAAAGCCCATATCGAGAGCCCCGAATTATACGTCAGACCACAGCCTAAGTTCAACCTGAAGCAAAACTTCATAATGCTGCCCTTTCTGAACCAAATTTTGGAGTAATGTCTCTTAACTACATCCGAGAGGGCGGTTAGCAGGAGAATGTTCTGCTTAACTTCATTTTGAGAGATTTTGGAATACTTATGTTTATTTAGATAAAGAAAACCCCAAATGGGATTTACAGAAAGGCTTATACAGTTTATTGAACCGATAAAGTAATAATTCAGCGTGTTAGATTTGCAGCATGGGGTATACAATGTTCAATAAGTTGTCTGAAATGTAATGAAAATAATCTAGAAACATAGATTAACAGTCGTGATATATACATATATATATGTGTGTCTTTGTAGTAATGTAAAGTAGTAAAATTATTTTCCTAAAGACCGGTATGTTAAGTGTGACTAGTTTTCTTCATTTAAATAACAGACAATAATATAACTGTAAAACAAACAGCTAACAGACGAGTGGAGACGGCGTCGCTCATTGATCTCCAATTTACGACCGACAACATCAACTGCATTGAAATTTTAATTCGTCGCGTCTCAGGTGCCTTCCGTATCGGGCTCGCGTTAAACTGAAAGGTAAATATATAAACAGAAACTAACTCAGAATTAATGGTATGAAAAATATTTTGTTATTATTAATATTATGAATAAGAAATGACACCTTCTATTTTATATTAATACCAATAACATATTTAATTCAATTGTTTATTTATGTTAAATTATATTAAACATACACCTACATCTATTCAGATACAATTTATAGTGACAGAACGTTACATGTGGTCAGTATCTCAAGTTTATAGTCCATAAAAAATAAAAATAAAATAAAAGCCTCTTTATTTCTTGCTTCACATAGTTAACAAAAGAAATTATAAGTACTAAAAGGAATAATATTATTATTATTATTTTATTTTATTTTTTAAACTTATAGTAGTTTAAAAAATTATTATTAATATTTAGTTGGCAAGAACCCCGGTTTGGGTAAAGGCCTCCTTCAAAGATGGCCTTACATCTCTATCTCGCGCTAACTCTGTCCAGTTTGGACCTACTGTTTGCCTGATGTCGTCTTCCCATCTGGTTAGTGGTCTCCCTCGACTTCTCTTTTCCGGTGGGCCTTTCCACAATGTCACTCTCGCTGTCCATCTCTGGTCTGTATATCTCACGACGTGGCCTGCCCATTTCCATTTTTGTTTCAGTGCATATGCCAGAGCATCGGTCGCTTTGGTGGTCTTATTTTGTCTATCTCCCTTATGTTAAGCATACTCCTCTCTAGCCCCCTTTGACAGGTAATGATTTTGTTTTTGGCTTTAGAGGTGAACTTCCACGTCTGGCTCCCGTACGTCAGAGATGGTAAGAAACTCGAGTTCATTACTTTTGTTTTGACGTCTAGCGGCATATTACTTTTGAAATTTTCTTTTAGGTTCCAATATGTTTTCCAAGGTGATTCTACCCTTCTTTCTATTTCTAGTATATCGCTTTGTTTGTCAAAACTTATCAATTTTCCTAAGTAGATCTATTTTTCAACATGTTCTAGTGGTTCTCCGTTGATTATAATGGGCTGTTTCCAGTTGTTGTTGCTCATTATTTTTGTTTTATTTAGGTTCATCTCTAGACCCACCTCAGCGCTGGCTTGGTGGAGAGACTCTATCATGCATTGCATCTGACCGGCCGTCTCTGATAGAAGCACTAGATCGTCTGCGAACCGAAGATAGCTTAAGTATTCATCTTTTATGTAGAGTCCTAGTCTGCACCAATCCAGTTTATTTATAATGTATTCCAGGATTGATATAAATAGTGTTGGAAAAAGGGGGTCTCCCTGTCTTTCTCCTCTTTTTATGGGGAAATACGGGCCGATGGACTCGAGTTTGATCCTTCCTTTATTGTTATTGTATATATTTTGGATAGTTTTTATGAAAACCTTTTCTACTTTTTGCTTTAGCAAAACCATTTATCCACATGTATTTCATTTGCTCGAATATTTTTTCAAATCAAAAAATAAAAGTCTTCAATCCCTAATCATTTTTATAAAATACATAAATTTTGCTAGTTGTTTTTTAATACACCGAAAGGAAAGCCATTTAGTTGCCCCAATATTTTACAAACCTTCATAAATTTTTATTTTCATTTCTAAAACACAAAATCTATTAAAGATTTCTTGATCGCTACTGAACTAGTGTATTCTCTTAATAAAAAAGATTTCCCTGAAACCATACAGCCCTCAATGTTAGCCTTTGATACTTTAATTAGTTTATGTGTATGTTTAAATAGTTCAGGTGTAAAAATGAGGGTTGTTCTGTAGATAAATAGAGATTAAAAACATTTTCGCTTGATCCATTGTAGCTAACGGACCTCTGAAATATAGAATTGATCAAACTAGCTAAGAGGTTACCTACAAAATCGTCTAAACATGGCGATAATCAAGAATAAAGGCATTTATGACGTAATGCTTATAAACAACAAAGGGTCTCTAAATCAGACATATACAATAACTGAAAGAAACACTATGTGTCTCTAGATTTTATATTAAAGTAAAACAAAGACTAAATAGGTACTTTACAATCCTACTTAAACAAAAAAAAATATTGAGTGGAACAGACTTTAAAAACTTCATACATAGAGATTCACATTTCTTATGTTGTCCCTTTTAGATAATATGTTGGATATACAAACACACTATTATTTATTTTTATATCATATGTCGAGGATAATACCACATATTATCAAAAATCGATAAAAGAAAATCCTAGGGTTATGTTCTATTTCTCTCATGGTTCAGTTTCCTTCTTAAATTCTAATAGGCTTAATATACCAGAGGCTACTCACCACCAATAGGACCGTCATTTTGTTTGACATCCCTAATGAAAATAAAAGAATTGTTCTTAACTATACATATATTCGAACCTGAACTCTTGTGGTGGTTATATATACATTGTTAAATTATTAAATTATTTTTATCATTACAGTTTTCCCTTATAGTGGAAACAGTCAGTTATTTATAAAAGATACATGACAAAAAGTTTAAAAGACAAGGAGAGGAAGTATTAAATTACTCAAACGATTCTTCATACAGCGCTATCTAGATTTTAGGAAGAGTGAGTTTACCGTTTAATGTCCCATTGTCCTACCTCGGAGACAATCCTTATAAACAAATCTATTTCAAGGCTTTTATGGCCAAACTGTGAAGGACCTCGCCTAAAAAAAATTTCTATATGAAATACATTTTGATACTGTTTAATAATATCATAAAAAATCACAAGATACATTACATTACATCTGAACTAAAAAGGCAAAGACACATAGATTATGGTGATGGCATTCCCACAATCTGATAAAAAAATATATACTCATAATAAAATATCATCAATAATCTAAAAATAACTGTTCTGTTTGCTCTAAAATTCCATTTCTTTCATATGCGTGAGCAGTAATAAAATACATATTTATTTCAAAAAATCTCTAGCTTACGATTTATGTATTAGAATAAGTGTAAGTTACAACATTTATCACTGCCAGAGAGATGTATGTACATATATGTTGCATACAATAGTTTTATTCCACAACCGCTCGCTAACCTCCAGGAAATCCTTACACTGACGTACGTTTAAAAATTCATAAAATATTACCTACACATTTGTTCAAGGTGTTCCTATTTTTCTTTTTAAAATAAAAATGTATTTTTCCTGGAACTCAAATAGATGTCGCTAATATTTCTGATGTGCTAAAATATGGAAAAGATTTGTGCAATCTATAAAACTGTATGATTAAATTTTGTACAGTGTAAACAATATTGCAAGAAAAACTGATACATCCCTGGCGCACCCTGGCGCCTAATACTACCTTAAATATATGAAAATATTTGGTTCACTGCTTCGGATAGTGCAGTAAAGCAAGTGGAGGTATATTCTGGGGTTACAGGATCGAAGCCTACTCCTGGTGATGAATTATTCATTGTTTCTTTCCTATTTGAATTTTAATTTCAAAGTTCTCCTTACATTTTTAACTTATGCAAATAACGACATCCCAAGTAAGTAAATCTATAAACTATCTCGTATATGTTACTTCATTTAATTTGATGGTGCTCATAATTGAAATATTCATGTAACTCCCTAGATGTATAAAAGTGAACGCAGCCCACATAAACGACGAGGTGGAATAATTACTCTCCTTTTAATTGCACTCAAAATTACCGCCAATTTTGTCACAAAGCGAGCCGCCATCATCGAGACAGAGTCAACAGAATTGTTGGCAACGTGCTTCATACTGTTTTAAATTTTATGATTTGATTATTACGTTAATGTTAAAACAGTTTAATGTAGCTTCCTAGAGGATTGAAATGAAGATGACATTTGTATTTGAAGTTATACAAATGCCACGTACCATAAATATAGGATTACAATTATAATTAATTATTATGTACAATATAAAGCTGAAAAGAAAGTCGAGTTGGCCGCGGCAGTGACGACAAACTTTTTAAATCTCATGTTTATTATGTTCCTTGTGATTCAAAATAGAACCTTAGTGTATTGGTTAAAGGAGTAATCTCCATCAAAGCTGTCGGTTCGTCGTCGCAATATGTGCCTTAAATTTTTCTCATATTTGCGAAGAGACAGTTTACGCCAATAAATCGTAAATATCGCCAACTCAATCGTCCCATATGCCAAGACTTTATAACGCTACTAGATTAAAACGTATACCTTCACATATAAAATTTGAAAAGCCGGAAGCTGCTTTCCAAATTAGCGGTGTTTCATATACATTAGGGTGATTGAACCAATATTTGATCGGCCGCGGAGACTTTAGTCAACAAAACGATCGACATCGACCAGCGACTTTCAAACTTATTGTTACTCTAAATACAGGTAATATAATAATAATTTGCAAAAAAACTTGACAAAAATAATTTGAGCTTTGCATTGTGGCAAATATGTACACAAATAAATTTGAGTAAGTAAACACGAGTGTGTTAAGATCTAACATAGAAATAAAGAAACTTTATAATATGTTATAAAATGTCATCAGATTTCATAATATCGCTTGTAGAAAGTTATGCTTTAGATTTGCCCATCTAAATCTACTGATCCTCTTTAAGATACAATGAAACTCCTTAAAGGGATCGGACAGACAGCTCCTACCACAGGAGTGTCTCTAACGAGTCTCAAAGCAATACACAAATATAATTAATCGAAATAATTTGCTATTGTAAGTGCTATTCCAATTATACTCTTACTTTATTTTACTAGTATAACCCTTCTTATAACAACCATATTTCATTCTAAATAGATTTTTTAAAAGTTGGATAAATTGTTTGTAAAATCATATTTATCAAACCTGACACATTTCAATTAGATGGTGTTCAATTTTGTGTTTTATTAAATCACTTTCTAGAAGTTATGATGGATGGATTTGGTTACAAAAAGTATTATCACGTCGTGACGTCATCGTCGCGACATTCAGTAATGGAACAAATACAAATAGGACAACTTTGTATTGTTGTCACGCGTTCTGTTTTTAATTAAATTTATTACAAAGAGTTTCGTATATTGTTTAAAGCGAAGTGACATTTTGAGTGATTTATTTCAATCACATTATAAACAACTCATTTTAAAATATTATCTTATTCAAATTACATATATTAAGAATCTTGGGTGTTTGAATGTAATTCTGTTAATATTTTTAAATATTTTTCCTTGTCTCTATTTCTTTACTAGTCACCAGCCAGTCACAATACATCAAGGTCCTCAGAAGTTTTGATCCTCGCAGATTCAAATATAAAGACTGAATTTATCCCGCAGCCACATATATTCAAAGCTTAACTAGCTCTGTAAGTGCACAAGTTTGGTGCTTATCGTTACAAGTCTTGTTAGCAGTTCTTATGTTTGTTCCTACATCACTTGTTAAAGACTTGACGAGCGACTGCGGATGTTTTGCTTATTATTATGTAAACTTTAGTTTCTGACTGTTTACGAACACTTAATGACTTAATGAGATCTAAGATTTTCGCGAGTTTAGTTTCATTAAAACTTAATGACTTCATATGTACATATATATTTGTTGGTGTGTGCTCTTGTCATATTAAAAAATAACTGCCCCCGGTCTCCCGAGCGTATGAAGTATTCCATAATTTTCCAACATAAAATTTGTTTTTCTGCTCGAATATACTCGTATATTCAAAATATGATTTCTTTGAGGGTATTATACGTGTATCCTCGATAGTCCAGATTATATTTCAATCAAATGTTCTTTTGAGCGTGTCGTTTTTGAAGTATCGACTTATACCTCACTAAAATTATAATTCCTCAATCTAAAAGTTTCACATAACTTGTAAGCATCATGAAGCATGTCTTCAGCATGAGACAGCAACTCCTGAGCTGCGGTCAGACGTCCTTCACCTTGGAATGACGGTGATGGATGACTCCAGAAGGAGGGGAGGATGGGGGGGGACGTTGTATGGCTTTGTTGTTCGCAGAAATCATTTAACGTGATAAATGATATACTATACGAACAGTTCTTAATATTGCACTACCAAAAAGTATTATATGAAAAAAAAAACGCTATTAACTAAAGCCTCCAACATATTATGAGTAATAAGATACATTATGCGTACTTGATAGATCACAATCGGTTGTGGGTTAGCAAACAGGGTTGGTTTTATTTCTGACTCTAGCCTGAGGGGTCCTGTTATGGTGAACAACAATGATTTGTAAATGTCGATTTGAATATTACAAATTTAAATTGGATCCCGATTAAGAGGAAATCCTTTAAATGGGATGTCGGCGTTGACTTTGACATATCATGATATTCAGGGGATCGACAGAAACATTTAGTGTTCAGTCGAAACATTACGTAAGATTTCAAATTCACAACAGAAGCGTGTAGAATTAATTTGTAAAGTACGGTTTGTAATCCCGGTCCCGGAATCGTCCGAGCACATCTCGGCTTATCTTCCGATCCCAGAACCCCGGGATTTAATCTTACTAATTATACTCACGTGCCGTCACTCGGGGTTAGTTGCGACTAAGCGAATTAAAACTTTGCTACTTAAGGAAGTTTTTAATTTTTTTTTTTACTTTATGGTGTAAATTCTTTGTCATACTTTAATTTTAACCGGGTCTGAATATAACTGATGTGAAGAATTCTTTACCCTTTTTTATTTTATTATATATAAATTGAGTTCAAATTGGAAACTGTTTCACAAAATCTGATGTGTATTTTTATTTTAAACATACTCCTAACGTTACTTAAGACTCAGCAACCCTGATCATGGGCAGAGGAGATGTGAATGTCTGTCATTTGGTCTTGTTGTAATTTATCACCTACCGTCATCGATTTTTAATTTTCTGGCGTACCGCTCTTCATGCGCACAGAATGCGCTTACGATGTTTCGAGGACCTGCGGTGTGGCCACGGACGTGATATTTTATATTTTTAAGAAGGGGATCCCAGGTGCTTCACAGATTCCAGCCATCTTCTCTATTGAAATTGGGGTGTTTTTTAATTTCAATAGCCTTGCTTATTGATCTCGGTATATACCTGTCTTCACGAGAGAGGATATATGGTTTATCAAACCGAATGTAATGGCCTGGTTTGACCATTGTGTGTTCACTCACTGCTGACTTTGACGCACGAATATTTTTGATGTCCGATATGTGTTCTTTAACCCTTGTACCGATGCTTCTCTTTGTCTGTCCAATGTATGATACGTCACAGTCACAATGGAGTTTGTATACACTCGCTTTTTGGTAAGGAATGATATTCTTCATCGGTGTCAAGAATTGGGCTCACTTTCTTGTGTAGTTTGTATGTAGTATTGATTGAAACCTTCTTTAAGATGTTGCCACCTAATGTGGAAGGATGAATTCTACATACATGGGTTAAAGAACACATATCGGACGTCAAAAATATTCGCGCGTCAAAGTCAGCAGTGAGTGAACATACAATGGTCAAACCAGACCATTACATTCGGTTTGACAAACCATATATCCTCTCTCGTGAAGACAGGTATATACCGAGATCAATAAGCAAGGCTATTGAAATTAAAAAACACCCCAATTTCAATAGAGAAGATGGCTGGAATCTGTGAAGCACCTGTGATCCCCTTCTTAAAAATATAAAATCTCACGTTCGTGACCACACCGTAGGACCTCGACACACCGTAAGTGCATTCTGTCGGCATCCAGAGCGGTACGCCAGAAAATTAAGAAATCGATAGCGGTACGTGATAAATTACAACAAGACCAACTGACAGACATTCACATCTCCTCTGTCCGTGATCACGGTTTCTGAAAAGTAGCCGAAACGTCGGCAGTATGTAGGTTTTTACAAAAATAAAGCACGTGTAGTATATTCGAAAAATATCAGTTCCATTTAAATTGCTTAAGGTATTATATACTGTTATTATTTATTAACCCCACCAATTACATTCCAATCTTAGATCAATTTCATCTAACCATTCCAACCATTTTAAAAAATATCGTAGCAACAAACTCTAAATGTACCAATATATGTACATATATACATATAATGATTTCTTAATTTAAAGCAGTGAATAATAAATGATCTATAAAACGTAAAAAAAGATTTTTCCACTTTGAGTTCCATTATGTTACTCTTAACCTCTCAGTTAATAACTTTTGCAAACACCAGCGTCAAAGGATATTTACGAATCATCGAAATGCAAATAACAACATGCCAACCGAAATACAATCACAACCTCAATAATATTTGACTTCCGAAATTGTCTCCTACTGTTCTATAGAAAATGCAAAGTAAATATACATTATCTGCCAACATTGGAATAACATATTGGAATAAAAATATGCTCCCGTAATAGCAACTTTAAGGGAGAAAAAAAAGAGGGAATTATTCACTGAAAAAAAATAAATTGAAGGGTCTTCATAAAGAAGGATGTGTTTGTTCATGTGAACTGTTCTCTGAATGTGTTTAAAGCCGTAACAAAGATTTGACGTGGGTCAGATGAAGTTCCCGCCTCTTTTAAAACGCTAATTGCTTCTTGAAAACGTTTGTTCTGTTAATAATAAGTAGATAAGGCCGCAGTTAAAAAAATATTTGGTTAATTTTATTATTTAAATTACGACAACTTCATTAGAACTATTATTTTATTTTACAACGTTACCTTTTAATATGAATCCTTCTCGTCCCTCTAAGGTTTTGTCACCATGTCAACCTTTATAAAATAAACTCACATATTTACCGTCAGTGGGACACTTTCAGAGTGAAACGAGACACTCAAAGACAAAGATCAAAGGGGCGACTGTTGCTTGAGGACACTTCACAATGTATTCATGGTTAACATTACACAGCCACAATGAAACCTTTCCATATAACACATAAGGTTGAAATTCGTGTATCAAATACAAGTGACTAAAACGAGGAATGTTGAGAACAATCACTGTTTAACTAATATTATTAAGAACAATTGGAATCAGATAATAATATGCAGATGAATTTCAGCAGTTTTTTGAATAAAAGAGATATTTTAGCTAGTTTGATATCTTTTAAAAGTACTTGTAATTAAAATACATTATAATAAAATCCTACGCACGCAATGTGTAATAATACATACTGTCATATCAACTTTATCATATTAATTATAACATGTTTTTTTTACATAATTTAAATTGTACAAATCAACTATCGTGATCTGTGTTATAAATATGGTACATATAACTAAACTTTAAATATGATTTAATCTTGAATTATTTATGTTGTTATTTAAATTTAACATTCTATAATTTCTTTCCTCATAAAAGCTTTGGATGCGCACAATTTTCTTAATTGGATAAAAATACTTAATACAACTACAACAATAACCAAAAATAATTTTATTAAATAAATATTCCAGCTGTGCGGTTGATTTATTTATATTTTTTGTATCTGGTGTATCGGAACGTAAATAAAGTTTACTCTTTACGTTGCGCTACGTTCCACACACTACCAAACAACTTTTCTCGTATTCTCGCAATTTTTAGTTCGAAAATTGACTTTCACTACACAACAATAGAGATCATTTTGTCTTTAGTTCTCACAGTGATTTATAATAAATAAAATGTCAAAAAATAATAACTTTTGTCGATACAATTAAAATATTATTGTAAAATGACTTTCAAAATAAATTCAATAATGAAGCAGATATTTTGACTATGAAATTATTTATTACTTCTCTGGTTTATATATTGACAAATATAAATTGAAAGATATTTTTGTAGATAAAAAAGTGCTAAAATACCATTTAATGAAGACGAAATAGTTGTCGGAGTAATTATTGTATTCTTCAATTAGATTTCATAAATACTAGATATTGAAAAAGAAGGTAAAAACAGTAACGAATATAAATAAAATAAGCAAACAACCAAGAACCTAGAAAAATATAAAGAGGATCACAAAAACAAAAGCCTCCAAATATAACTTATACAAATTGCAGAAGTTGGATATTGAAGAAACTACAAATAATATGTCTCTTTTGTTATAAAAAACATTTATCAAAGAAAGAAGTGAATAGTCAAATAAGGGTTCTATACATAGAACTGTTTCTGAGTACACTCGACCAAGTGTCACAGTTATGCCATACATCGTCATATAACATTTTAAACATTCATTCACGGCCTTGAACACAGTATCATTGTTACAAAGGGCACAGTCGTCACAGTCGTCAGATTCTTGGTATTGTTCTATATTCTCATACATTTGTAAAGTGTCTCGTTTATACTCTAACATGGGGAGGGCGCCTTAAAGCTATTGAGATTTTCGTTGTTTTTTGAGATAAAATTTGTAAAGTGTAACGGCAGATACAAACAGATTCATGAATATTTAGAGCTTATCAAAATAATATAATGTAAAATTTTCTTCAAACATTTCATTTTCTTTAAAAATATTTGTGTTTAATTTATTGACACACATGTTTTAGGTTTTTTATTGTGTTGCTATTAATATTGGATAAGTCTTTTTGTCAACAACATTATGTTAATTTTGTTTTCTTCATAATACATTTTTGCATTTATTGTATTCACCGAAAGACTTCTGTGTAATAGTCGTAAGTTTTGAAATATAACAATAATGTTTTAGCTGTTATTTGGCACAGTTGCTTACTGGGAGCAATATAAAGTCGTTCATCCTGGGACGAAAATTAAAAAG
>JAAAKD020000070.1:7091971-7106523 GCA_010014825.2 Danaus melanippus
GTGCTATTGGAGGAGGCGTTGATATCGCCTCCGTCGCACCCCCGTCCGTCGTCTGCGGAGGGAGGGTGCATCAGCCGCAACCTCCCTTTCCCGCTCAGATGCCTCCTTCGTGGACATGACCGTCTCATCATACAAGTTTGTATCGAGATCCATGAACAATTGTATTTAACTTTATAACAATGTATTTTTTTAATAACCTTATAAAGTAAGTTTAAATGTCGGTAAAGTCATTTTCTGTTCATAATTTTTCGAAAAATGCCCTTTTCTAAATTCATATGTAACTTATTATTTGCAGCGAACACTAAAACAATATAACTTTATTCTGCACCGCATGTTGTTATATAGAATACTTACACTCCTAGAAATTAAAATAAGAATTATTGAAACTCAAACTAATAATATTCATCAAAAAAAAAATTTAAGACAGTAAAATAACAATTAGTATCATGAATAAGATATAAAATACATTCCAATTGAACATATCCAACTATTCTCATATTTTTATTCATCTCTTGTAAACTATACGTTTCCAAGGATTTTCAAGTAAACGAGTATGCAAGGTACTTAAGGCAAATGAATCCTACATTAAACTACGTCTATTAAAGCTAGGCTAAGAAAGTTCACAAGTTTAGTAATTAACATTACAAGCGTTGTTAGTAGGTACTTGTTACGTTTGTTTACACATTACCGGTGACGGCCTAATGAAGGAAAGGAAAGGAACAAATCTAATTTTAACAAATTTGTATATTTAATAATAATGATTTATATTTGTGTATTTAAGAAATAATGGATTAAAATAGTATAAGACCTTTATCAATACTCTTTGCAAAATATAAACGAACCGTCAGATCCTTCATCATGTCCTAACAGCCTCGTCCTACATTCGATACGCTCGGGCGAATTCATACAGACACGATCCAACACACATTAGGTTCACTACAAAAGGAATGAAATCAATTCATTGACCGTAAACATGAAAGTCAGTAACGTTATTAATCGTCATAACCTACTTATATATATGAGTCGGTTGTAATAACCGTACGAGTGTAGGCTGAACAAACGTATGTTATATATTTTCCTATTTATTTTTAAAAGACTTCAAAAATGAGACTGTTAGTCAAATTGACAGTATATTTTTGTGTGTTCTTAGATTACATTGACTTTATAGGATGATTTTGTTGAAAAGAATTTGTCGTAAGGGAAGTACCACGTGCTCTAGTAATGACTTCTAAATAGAATAGAGTCTAGCTGTAGTTAAGTTACTGCAGCTCGAATATGGACTGGCTCGACTGGGAAAGTACCACCCTCTCACAGAAGATCGGAGTGAAGTCTTGAATGGCTATTTTTCGTCCGATGAGTGGTAGAGCCGGTTACCCTTTCCCTTTTTCCACCAATTCCTACCCCTTCCTTTTCGTACTTTTCCTCCCTCTCTTCACCAATAATGGGTGGCAACATAGTTTTGCGGATGTGCATCCGCAAAACTATGTTGCAGATGTCCATGGGCGACGGTACTACTTCCATCAAGTATATTACAAGGTAAGTTCCTCCGCCTTCTATTTTGACTTTCTTCCTATTGACTTTTTTTGAGTGTTACATTTTGTACAAATTTTATGTCCAAAGGCTAAAGATTCTTTTTAGTCGTACACTCTTGACAGAGTGGTCGTGGCTAAAGATATCACCTATTTAATTATATATGTCGGAAATAAGGAATCCGCACGACCATCCTTAGACATATTTTAATCCTGTAGGCGTATCTTTTGGGTGAACGAGTAAAAATAACAATTTATATCACTTTGTTAAGGGGACTTTATTAATTAACTTCACACCATATTTAAGTCACAATGAATCACTTGCAATACGCAAACGAAACGAGTAACAGTTTCCAGTGTAGAGGACCTGATGTTCACGACCATTCGATGGCAAGTGCCTGCCGTGATCGGCGTCCCCGCACAGCTAGACTCTGTCGTAGCACGAAGTTAGTCGAGTATCAGTGGATGACGTTATCGCGACGTTGCAACCCTCTATCGGAACTCGTGCTGCGCTTCGTTTACTGTCTACACTCATGACCGTCTCCGACATATATGTACATACCAAAAGATATTACCTATATAATTTGTATTTATTTTCTTTATCAAAATATTTTTTAACGTTGCAAATATTATGTTCTAATTAAATTACATCAAATATATATCTTAACTGGATAGCTTGTAAATTTGTGTTAAAAATATGACTGTTTCATATCATAATGCTTTTCCCATCATAACATGCCAAAGGTAGAAAAGTGTCAGAAGATCGGTCCATGAATGATGCGATGCAGCCTTTTTCTGTAGATGTCTACAGTATGTGGAGATTTCAAGTTTCATTACGGGACTGCTTATTGAGGAGCAATGCGTACTCTGGACCATCATTTTGAGTATCTCAGGAGAAATACATCAAGAGTGAAATTGTTTGCATGCTGTAAGTATGTAGAATGAATGAGATCTGAGATTGTCGCGAGTTTTATTCATTTAAATGAAAAAAATGTTTTTCGGATTATACTACGTGACTTTATTTTTGTTTATAACTACATAATCCCGACGTTTCGGCTTCTTTTCAGCGACCCTGATCACGGGCGGACGAGATGATTCACATCTCGTCTGTCTACATCGTCTTGACACTAAATAACACCTAAGAAAAAGTGGATGATTTTTTAGTTGGTTTGATAGTATACCAATCCTGCATAAGCCAATGTTTATTTCCTATCATACAACGTGGTTCATTCACGAACAATTTAGGATTATACAAAACAGACGATGACAATATAAATCAACTTACAAACATAAAAGAGGGTGGAACAGTCTTATTTAACTAGAGAAATGCATTTGCTAAATGCAGATTCTTCACGTTAATCGTTTGTGAGCCGGTAGTAATATCTGCCGCTAAGAAATCATATCTGAAAGTAGATTGTATATTATCTTATTATTTTAGTGAAAAATATGAAGTAATACAATTTTCATTAATAATAATTAATTAAAAGTGTTTATCAGTTTAAAGCTCCCTATTTGTATTCTCGGTAAGATAAGACTCGTTTTACGACAAAGGCTTTTGGATAAGGAAACTACTGAGATTTTAATGGTCGACGGAAGCATTAGCCGTGAAACGAAATGTCTTTGAAGCCAAAGGGAGCTCTTTTAAGTAAAATCTAGATATGACAGAAATAAATGTAAGCTAAGTTACAAAATCGCAAAGATCTTTTGTTTACGAGTATGAACGACATACATTTTTGAATTATTTCGTTTAAGCGAAAAAAAAAGAACAATGTTTTAAACTAAAATAATTAAACAATGTAAGATTTTTTATTTGTATATAAATACCTAACTGTATTTATTAATTGATATTATTTCATGCTTTTCATTATATTAAGTATATTTTAATGATTTTTTTTTATGAAAAAAAAAATTGCTTTCCAATATTTTTTCGACGTGGGACATGCAGATTAAAAAATATTCGTTTATTTTTATTTGTTACCTAACAATGAACAAAAAATAGTCACAACCAATAGAAAATATTGTTGTATATTAAAATAAACATAAGTACAAACAATTTGCGATTAAATCATCTGGCGTCTTGCAAATAGGGACGAACAAATGCTTTGAAGTTGTAACAGAGCCTATTTGTAAAGCCTCAGTGGATTTTGTAAACTGAATTGTGATCATTAAGGCCATTTCTTTTAAGCTGAAATTTGATTTAGAAAAATATATATATTTATTCAATTCCAAAAAATAAAGGTAATTATAATAATTAACATAATGATTTTTACATAGCGCTGTAACGTCTATTCAAATTGATTACTTTTCACTGCGACCATGTTAGCTGGAATGTCATCGATCAATTTGAACGATTTAGTAAAGCTTGAGAGAAGCTGGAGGGAAAATCTGGATCCGTGCGATCTATCACATTTCGATCTTTATGAACCTGCATGTTCAGCGAAATGTTTTGTTAATTATTGTTCACGTCTTCAATTCATTTGATATGTTTATTTTTACTTTAACTGGTTTTTGTGCTTTAACCCTGTCTCCGGCTACTATATCTTTAATATAAAATTATGTCTTTGATTAATATAAGTATCGTGTCCTGCAATTAGTTATAGCAACTTTTTTCAAACTTAATAAACTTACAAGTAAAAGTATCTCAATATCACAGTAAAATATAATGACAAACGTTTGATTCGTGACGAAACGACTAAAAATAATATTTGAATATCGTGGAGGGTTATATAATCAAAACGTATCTTGTAGTTCTTTCTCTTTTTCTTTTTTTAATTATAATTTCAAAATTTTAAAGAAAGAATTCAATATTTTTTGTTTTGCTTGAATAATATATTATGTGTTATACGAATACCATATGTTTTAGTCAAACAGAACATCGTTCTTGTTGGAATCGATTTATCTCATTACAAGCTTCTGTTTTATCGAACCATTGCTTTCATGCGAATCAACTATTTTGAGAGACTTTGTCTTTAATATGTTATTTATTTAAAACATATAGATATAACTGATAACTTTACAGAGATTCTTTTGTTCAATTATTTCACAAAACTGATATTATAATTTAAATGAAACTAGGTAATATTGTGTGACGAGACACATCTCGGTTGCCCGTGACCACGGTTGCTAAAAAGTAGCCGTAGCCGGTAGTATCTAAATTTTCACAAAAATAAAGCACCCGTAGTATAGCCGAAAAAAATTAGTTTCATTTAAATGAATACTCCCGAAAGTCTCAGATCTCATTAGTATATTATAATTTCATTATAATACATTCAATTCGATTTCTTATCATTTATTCGACTGTATAAGTTCAATGCACTAACTGTAACGTTTTACTTAGTTGTAGAGTTGTTCTATAACTCAGCATATTGTGTTTATTTAAAATAAAAACTTGCCTTTTTAAATTTAATTTATAATTTATGTTAAAGCATGACATAATGTTAAAAAAGATTCGTTTGTCATGTTTAGAAACCGGGGTGTAGACCGCTTCGTTTGGCGGGCGTCGATGGGCCAGGTGGTGGGGGGAGCGGTGTAAAAATGTATTTGAGTGCAATCTCCGGCTTCGGAAGGGCGGAAACACGGGGTTGCCTTTGTTCAACGACCACCGAGAATGCCCGTGAAAGAGCTTTGGACACCTATGAATTTTCATGTTGAAATTGCTGCGCAGTCAAGAGACGAAATTAAAATTTGATTCAATTTATCTTGATATGATTTTAAGTTCACATGGTAGCCTTATCTGGAACTTTTCTCTTTTTTATTGATTTACTAATTAAATTAAGTAAAGCTTCTCTATCTATAATTGTAAGCTTAAAGAGTTCAGAAACAAGATTGTCAAAAATACAAAAATATATCCATTATAAAAAGTACCTTAATCTTAAGCCTTTTTCATTTTACTAAATAAAACATTATAATCGCCAAAAGCATATTTTATGATTTCATCCTGTAGAGGGTCGTGACATTACTTAATAATGAGGGCGAGGTTTTTGAACAGAGTTGTACATTTTATAATCCTAATCGCTTCCTGTCATTAAATTTATATTGAATAATTAATTGCTCTTAATCAATAAATTTATTTAGCAACCTTGGTTGCTAATTACAAACGAAAAATTAAGGTACTGTGAGGTTGAAAAACAAAGCACTTATAACGACACAATCAGACTTCACAATGAGATAAATAAAGCGTTCGTTATTTTAAAATCACTAACAAGCTCCTTGTGCTACTTGTGTGTCGTTGGAGAGAACCCAGTCAGCAACAAAACAACTCTAGCTCATGTTTTATTTATGAAACAAACCAAATCATTACCGACCGACCGACGCAAAACACCATGCCTCATATTGTAACGTAGAGTACCTGAAGACGCCCAAAGGCAAAGTGTGTAAATGAGTGTGGCTGTGTGGCTGGTGTTTTTACTTTCGAAGATATTAGAGATTTAGGAAGAAGATTGAATAAATGCTATTGAAATACTGCGTTAAAAAGGATGTAATGTTTGACATATTTGTTCTTAAATATATTACATATACAACTACAGATATGACATAATTTTATTTACAATTCTACACTCATCATAAGGTAAGAAAACACTTTAAAAATGAAATAATGTCATAATGTATATGAGTTTAATTAATATATTGTAATGATTCTTTTCCATGAATTCAAACTCAAGCATTTTCTAGTGCTTGGTCTTGTTTTGATCTATTTGTGAAGCGCAGAAATTTCATTAAAATCCTTTCACTGGTACTCGGATAATAAGAGAGCTGTTAATATTAAGCTTCTTAACTTTTTGAATCTGTTCCGTACTCTTATATTTAATTTTCCCTTGTTATTTGCAAAATGTAAGCTATTTATAATTTCCTTAATAACCAAGCTGTTTGTGGTCACTTTACATATTTTTGTGTCTGAACAATAAGCAAAAACAGGACTTATTCTTATGAAGATCCGTCGACTGAGAGGAACCCTCTTTTATTTATAAACGAAGTCTCTCTGTACGCCGCATCCTAGTTGTCTGTAGCTTAAAATGTACAAGAGGTAGGAAGTAGTTTGGCAATTCGCCTGGTTTTATAAATTTTACGAATGTGTCGAGACAGAGATGTTCTTATGTCTGCCTCGTTATATAATATGTACAAATGTACTCCACAAATCCACGATGTTTTTATTTATAACTTGTATATGTAAAAAACAGAAAGAAATGATCTTAAGAATAGTTTATTTTAATAATTCAAAATGTATACAGTCTACACTGGTAATTAGTAGGACATTGAACATTTTAGGGTTGACAGGAATTTAAGGATTAGCGGTCAACAAGTCAAACAGTGGAGAGAATAGTTTAATCCAGTTGTTCTTGGGCCGTTGTTTACTGAAGAGTGAAGGTCTTAGATGATTGTAAGTCTTTAATATATTTGTCTCTTTATTTCTTTACTAAGAGTATTGACAATCTGAACAGAGTATTAGTAAATACATTAGTAAGAGACCATGTATTTCATTTTTTAACATAGGTGTCACTATTAAGGTACCGTAAAATATTTCCTTTCGAAAAGGGGCGTCGGTAATATATCATACGAGAAATATTAAAATACATTAGTAAAACCGTTAAATGAGAGGAAGTAGATTAATTAAATGGAAATAAAGAATTAATTTAGATGATAATTTAAAAGTCGACCACTTTTCTTGAATAATATTTAACTAAATAAAACAATAACTCAGCTCGATTTCCCGATATTGGGAACAATAAAGCCTCAAGTAATTATTATTCGTCGCTTGTTTACTGCTCGCTGACGCTAGTTGATTTTCATTTTAATTGAAACTCTTCGTCTCGACGATTTATTAATAAAGAATTATTTGACTTAGATTAATAACAGCTTTCGATTTACTTTATTTCGTTGATATTAACGCTATGGTGGTAAGATTTGATCGGCTGTGACTTAGAAACACTATAATATACAATATATTTTACTATATCTGATAAGGTTTTCATTCTTACAAAATTCATACTTATTAATATAATGTGATATTTACATAATATCGAGGTCTGTCATAGATTGTTTATTGAAATTTTGTGTTGATCTAATAGTTGATTGAATGAATGTTTAATTATGGTCCTGAACATCTAATTAATATTCTATCTGTTGGAAGACAGATCATTATGTTTATGTCAATAACACGTTCGCTGAACCGCTACGTAACCAATGTTATAATATATGTTTTATTACCGGGAGTAACTATGAACTATTTAATATTTTACAATCATATAAACTAATCATTTTTTGTTGTTGTATGGTAAAGGTGGATATATATATACATATATATATTAGTATTGAATTTGATGTTATTACAGCGAGTAACCTGCGAATGTTTTTGAATCGTGGAATATTCGGTCCAATCAAGTGAAACGCAACAATTTGCTCCTTTGTGTCTGTAATCACGGAGAAATTACTTCACCAGCCTTCACTCATTTCTCACTAATTTTCATTTACGCGCCATAGACAATTCAAATTTAAATTAATTTACTTAATTTGATTGAAATATTTAACAAAATTATTGTTTAAAATATTTCGATTATTATTATTGTAGAAATATAAAACATTAATTTTTTATCTAAGTATATATAAATCATGTTATGTATCTATTTTTGTAAAAAACTATTAAAATTAGCGAATATTTTTATTTTATTAGCGAATATTATTATATTATACTCTTTAGTGTTTATGCACGTCAAAAAGTTCCACAGTAATGTGTATACTTGTTAGTAAGGATCAAATAAAAGGTACGACAGATTCAAATGAAGTCACGAATTGAGGTAAGCAGCTTTTATGAAATTGAAAAAGAGTTTGTCCTCTTTATATGAGATTACTTAAGATGTCGAAGATTTGCTGAAAGTCAAATAATATTGTGAGAGTAATCGGATGAAGGAGAGTAATGCTAACGTTATTTGAATTTGTGAAATGCTTATGAAGTAAGTATTAACTTAAACCGACATAGTTTATAACGATGATTCTGTACGCCCAAAGAAGATAGGCGAGGACATGGAAAACACTAATAATAACAAGTTTATTTGTGATTGAGATAAGACATCTTTTTAAGCTTTAGAGATTATATTTGACTGCATATTGAGAATTAATAAAAAATCAACAATAGAAAATATATTTTAATTGTAATTAAGAGGTTACAAGACGAGGGCGTCTTATCTCTTTATTATTTCTATTCTAGATGACCTCAAACTAGTACATGGGGAGTGATAATAATACAATGAATTACAGTTTACTTACAGACATAAAAAAAATAAAGGCAGGTAATAAAAGAATGATGAGCAAATACAAATAAACGGTCCCTGTATATATTCACACATCTATTAAAAAAAAGGTTATAACTAAATATATAGGATTTAAGATTTTTAACTACTATTCTAAAAGTAAAATGTTTTGTGTAGTTATTAGTACATAACTTTAAGAGGAAAACAACGCTACAGGACAATCAGTAAAGAAGTAATGAGTGAGGTTCACTTTACTACGAGGACCAAGTTAAATAGGTTACCACAATTGGCTATCAACACACAGTAGATTCTAATAATCTGTAGACTCTGAATGATTTGAGCTGGACCTGGGCATTAAAGTGGCTGTATAAAATGGTTTTACGATATATCGGATTTATTTAAATGCATCTTAAAACGTGTTTAAAGAATCATAATTCAAGGATAATGGTAGTTAAGACAGTGACGTGTCTTTACTTCTTATTGATCTTACTTCTTATTAACTAAAACAGTATAGTAATAACAATTGACAAGTTATTTCAATTGAAATATTTAGTGGTAAAAAAATATATGAATATATATGAATAATGAGGGTAGATAATAAAAGACAGTTTTTATTAATATTTAGGGACTAGAAGATCGGATGTAAGTTTAATAGAGCCTAGCTGTGGTCAAGCTACTCCAGCTCGAACATGGTCTGGTTCGACCGGGGAAATACCACACTCACACAGAAGATCGGCGTGAAGTAGTCTTTAATGGCTGCTTTTAGTTCGATAAGTGAAAGAGCCGGTTGTCGTTCCCCTTTTCTCACCCTTTCATACTCCTTCCCTTTTCCTTCCATATCCCACTTTCCTCTCCTTCTTACCTTATCAAGGGTCGCAACAAATTCGCAAAACTATGTCGCAGATGTCCATGGGCGACGGTACTACTATCGTCAGGTAGGCCGTCTGCTCGGTTGACCCCTTAAGCACAAAAAAGTGATCCATTTAACTGCGACGCTACTTTAAACATATGAGGGGTAATTCCCTATCAATTCAAACAATATTTATACAGTCCAATTATGATTTAAACAGGTTAGGTTTTCGTCAGGAACCGAAATAGGACCAGAGAAATAATAACAATAGACAAATTGTAAATATGAATTTAAAAATTTAAAACTTTAATGTTTTGATATTGAAGTGAATTGTTTTTTACAATTTTTTTTGTCATATCATGTTCAACTTGAGCGTGGAGTAGTGGGTATCTATATATCCAATGGGCTCGACACGCAGTCGATGCCAATATGGCACGTCATTGACTCGCATCGTTTGACATTATTTAATATTTATTTTATATATTAAAACACAGATTGAAGTTAAGAATTATAGTTGAATTGTCCACTATTGATATTCAATTTAATATTATCTATAGCAACCCAGCTTAAACAAATAACTTACAACCTCAAAAGTAAAACATTCAATTTAAAAAAATCGTAAATTCCTTTGAAATTCCTACATTCTACATAAAGTTTACTTGCATTGTAGTTTCATTAAATAAAACAACCTGTTTCGCCAATATTTATCATTTATTAATTATCATAGTGTTGATGTGTAAAACGAAAATGCACTTTTTAAGTAAATTCTTTGAATGGTTGAAAGTAGAATTTTACACAAATAACTTTTCTATAGATTGAAATGTGCAAAGCTATTTTTCATTATATTTTTACTAGAAATATATTAAATTATTTAAAATTAGAATTGCACATCCTCACATCGTCGTGGTGAGTCACGATTTCATGAAAATAAAACACGTCAATTCGTGAAGATTCAACAATCCCTCTATAATAATCATTAGAACATAACATCAACCATCCTATTCCACTGTAGAACCTGAAATAAGTATGGGGGATGAAGACCGTAAATACTTTTTCCTTTATAGGTATTAAAAAAAATATCTATATAACTCGAAAACACTTAATTTATACTGAAAATATTTTTTATTGAATTCCGTACCCTTTACTTACCGCATCGCGTCACACCGTACAGTACAAACATTATAATATATCCAACACACATCATTGCAGCGGGCAGAGAGAACTAGCGTTGTATTTTGATATTCGAAATGTCTGCGAGAATTCAGGAAGCTCTCGGCAGATATGTTGACCAAACAGCAAGCTTCGCCATTGTTTGAAGATTATACTACCTACATATATACGATCTAAATATTTAGCCATAAGATCTCCAGGCAGAATATTTGTGACATGAAGTGGCCAGTTCCGCACATAGATTTATTTCAAATTTATTTTAATTTTCTTTTTTAATGTTACACGAATGACAGGGTTATCAGCAAACTTATTTAGTATCTATTTACCTTTACTTCAGACTTGAAACACACTCTTTTTTTTTTGCGTATCATATAAAAGCTACCCCTCATTACTATACACTAAAATGAATAAACTGTGACAAATTAGGAACATGACAGTTTGTAAGAATAGGGGTTGACATCAGGTAATTATCACCCTCTCAAAAATGCTGATTGTGTGTCGTGACTCAGCTGTTATTATATTCAAGGGGACAGTATCTTAATTCACAAAATATATGTATAGTTAAGCCTCTATATGGATAATCGTTTTCAACGAAGACAAGAAGTAAAAAATTAATTGTAATAATTATTGAATATAAATTACTAAAAATATATGTATATCAGAAACTAGAATATCAACATGGATTAACGGGAAATATGGGAGATAATCAAAACAAGTAACTACCATATTATATAATGATTTTAATATAGACAATATAAAACTCCCCAAATTTCACGCATGTCGCCCACCGCAGACAATGTGGACCAGAGCTGTGGACGTAAAATGTTCCCTGCGAATAATCTCGTTAAGTAACCGAGAGCAAATAATAACAATTGTGTAACGAACCGACACGTCGGCTCATTACAGCTGACGAACGTGTGGTTTTAATGAAATCGCTCAAATAAAGATATTATTTAAAATTATTATATTTGCGGATAGTAAGCATGGTCGTATAGTTAGCGGTTGCAGCTATCCTGAAACTTTATTATACTTTGCCTGAATAATACGTTGGAGGTCGCTATCACCCACAGAGACAATTACAAGCACTATTAAAACCTGTTTTTCATCCGACATTAAAAAAGGAGGAAGTTATCAATAATTATGAATTATTGATAACTATATATTATGAGATCTAAGACTTTCGCGATTATTTATTTTTTTGAAACTTATTTTTTGAACATACTACGCGTCCTTTATTTTTGTAGAGAACTACATACTCCTACTAAACTAACGTAACGTAACTCCTCAGTAAGAGTGATCGCGGGCAGACGAGATGTGAATATCTGTCAGTTGGTCCAGTTATTTATCATCTACCGCCATCGATTTCTTAATTTTCTGGCGTACCGCTCTGGATGCCGGCAAAATGCGCTTGAGATGTCTCGAGGTCCTGCGGTGAGGTCACGGACGTGGGATTTTATATTTCAAAGAAGGGGATCCCAGGTGCTCGATAGATTCCAGCCAGCTTCTCTATTGAAATTGGGGTGGTTTTTAATTTCAATAGCTTAGCGGATTATCCTCGGTATATACCTGTCTTCATGAGCGAGGATATGTGGTTTATCAAACCAAATCTAATGGCTTGGTTTGACCATTGTGTGTTCACTCACTGCTGACTTCGACGCGCGTCTATTTTTGATGTCTAAGATGTGTTTTCTAACCCTTGTAGCGAGGGTCCTCTTTGTCTGTCCAATGTATGATAAGCCACATTCACAATCGAGTTTGTATACACTCGCTTGTTGTAAAGGAATGATACTCTTGATTGGTCTCAAGAGTTGGTTTACATTCTTGTGTAGTTTGTATATAGTATTGATTGAAACCTTCTTTAAGATGTTGCCTATTCTGTCAGGAATTCCTTTCACATATGGTAGTGTCGCAAGTTGTCGCCGAACTTTGGATGGCTTAAAGTGGTTCTTGCTACTGTGATATAAATACGCATTGTTGGAAATCGGCGGTGTTTTTGTTTGTTATTGTTTTCTTTTAATAATAAAATTTCAATGTAAGTTTAATGCAAAACATGTTTTTATAAACAATAGTTTATAAAATCTAAACAACCTACAGCAGCAGTTTACTCCATTTTCATAACTCTCCTTACATACATAGATAGTTCCCATTACATTAATATTTCCTTTTCCCTACGCTTTTTACTCTCAATTGGATTATTGTGTTCATAATTTACATTTTATTATAATTTTTTGAAGCAATTAGTTATGATCGATTGTCCAACCTTCTGCTACTGTAATACAATTCTTCTTTGTTATTAAATATTATTTTCTACTTTTTAGTTCGATTAGCTTTACAAGCGATTTTTTTAGTACGATTAATAAATTTATTTATTTTGGACATTTGACATTGAAATGTATTACGAATGATTCCGTAATCTATTTAATTCTTTAAAATTTTCAATGTCGCATGTCATTTTTCCTGATATATCAGAGCAACCAAGTTTTCCGCGAGTCACGAGCCTACATGATTGACTTCATCATCGACTCTTTAACCTTGCATCTTGGAAACGGTCCTAACCCGAACCCGAGTTAATGACAGTATATGTTTCTTATCAGTTCCATTCAAGCAGTTCCAGCATCTTGCTAGCGACCTTAAAATGGATTATAGCAAACTGACACCAAATTATTATGAAACGTATGCAAAATTTTCAAATTTTTAATTCTCCCGGAAATTAATGAAAATTGTGCTAAAAGATTCCATTACGTACACTAATACATACATACATACATATAGACAGACAGACATACATATAGTCATAAATACATTCATACATTCATACATTCATACCGATATACATACTCACATAAAATATCTTCATTACTAAAAGATAATTATTATATTTTATACTTAAGGACTATGTTATAGTAAAATATTAGTCGTTTCCATTTTCGCCTCAAACTTGAGTTCTTTATATATAGACGTATACAAGATCTCAATAGAAAGGACAGTGAAAGGTCATTAAAATGATTAAGGGATTCAATTAATTACTGAGGACAAGATTAGAGAGTGGTTTGTGAATAGAACAAAGTAAGAGAATGTATTTCTAAAGTAATAGACATCGAAGCTATTGATCTAGGAGTTGTTAAATTAATTATAATTGAATAACCATGTAATGAAGGAACGAGCAATTTACAAATAAATTTACTTTAAATGCCTCAGATGTTTAAATAATTTCTTTTTCCCTATTTAATCTATGAAGAATATAAAATAATAAAACTCTCTTTGTAATATCAGATTTCATATAAAGTATTATTTAAACAAACATGAATCTTATAAAAGTAATAATAATAAAATTTGTCTAATTATTTTGCTAAAACCAAAATTAGAATTATTTATTCGTAAACTGTGTGTGACATGAAAGAGGAGGTCTTGTGGTCAGTTCAACTCACAGAGAGGTGGAACTGGCTGGTACAGACACTGTAGTGGAACAATTAAAATATAAAAAACTTATGACCTCCTGAACATTGCGTTCAATGTGTGTCAATTAAGTGGTACTGCCCTGAGTCACGGCGATCGACAAATATTAAACCATCGTATTAGGATGGAAGTGTCTCTTATACAGGGTGACTGGTGAATTACTATCAATACTTGAAGACGTGATATTTGACGATCATATATGACAAAATAAAAATTAATATAACATAAATATTAATAAACTTCTAAGTAAAGTTAACCAAAAGTTATGTAATTAATTACGCATCGTGTGGACACCCTAGCTGC
>JAAAKD020000070.1:7115827-7145420 GCA_010014825.2 Danaus melanippus
CGAGAACAGGCGAAAGTGCACGAAGGAAAGGGATAGGAAATAAGGAATCGCGTGAGATTATATTTCGCGGTTAAAGCAACTTAAAATTTTATAATAGATGACGTTACATGACATTTCCTGATGATAATCTTATTTGTATATTCAGTTAATACAAACTGCGCTAGATGGCATTACCACATGGTATTATCACCGAAAACCTTACTGCACCTCTTCATAATAATGTAAAAACGACTGCCAAAACCAATAAAATTAAAGTGCCGCAGACGCACCGCATATTACAGCCTCGTAAAAGTATGTTCCGTGTAACGAGGGCTTCGTTCAATCCAAAGCTGGAGGCGATAATCTCACGAAATGAATGTATGAGAATAAACATTGACATTGTTACTGCTCTGAGGGCCGTTAATGCCTTGCGATTAAAGCGTTTTTTTCAGATTAGTTCTTTATATAAGAGTATGAGATATTCAATCATACCGCACTAGACATACTTGTGTTACGAACAACCGATACACTTTTCAATCTTAATTATTACAAAACGATACAGCATACCTCGTTTATAACTATTTTACAAAATGCACATTAAGTTAACTTCAAACTGATATATAATATTAGTATTTGTCTCAAAGTGTTATGTACGTAATATTATAATCCGCTTTTAAAATCGGTTTCATTAAAATCGATTTACATATTTCACGGTCCAATAAACACAGTAGTAAAAATATTAACGAGCTCTGTGCCGGTTCCATTTCATTTAAAAGTTAACCACTGCTCTAACGTTTACCGTTGTCATAACCGAATATACGGATAGCCCGTTACGGATGCAGTCAGTGACTGGTTATAAATTTTCCATATTTCGTTTGATCAACGACTGGTATTTTTATAAGCTCTTCCGAAACTTTGGATTCCAATAATTTACTATGAATATATACGATCTGTATGGTGCCGTTGCTCGCGATTGTAATAACGGTTAACATCTATATGTACATCTGTATGTACATATGTAGTCCTATAAATCTTATAATGACACAAGCAATTTCCTTTACATATAATTTTAAACGTTTAATTAAAAAGACTTTCCTTCTCTCTTTCTCTTTTATTTTTTCTCGCTCCGTCTTTTTCTATAAAAGAACTTTTTATCAAATTTACCTGTTGCGTCACACTTTATAGATTTCTGGCACAAAATAGATCAAATATTTTGCCTGTTCATCAATAGTAAAACATGAAATCGTAAGCAAATTACTAAATATTTATAACGTAGCCAAATAAGAAATACAAACATATAACAAATAAGTAAAAACAATATTTCGGTGTTACTTAAAAAATAAATAAATAACGTTAAACGAAGAATGATAAGTCAAATGAAACTGTCACAAAATTGAAATGACATTACACAAAAAAAAATGCCAAGTTACAACGCTCTGTGACGTTCTTGGACGGGAATTATAATATGTAACATTGTGTTGCGAGTCTGTGACACGAGACCTTTAAGAAGAGTGTTTAATAAGAAAAGTATTAATGGATGTGCGAACGTTGTCAATGAACATTATTATTCGAAAAAACAAATCCAAGGCACCGACTTGGAAAGGTGATTAGGTATTAAGAAATTGTATATATGTATTTAATTGGCTATTAAATTTGATTATTAGAAAGTAAGTAAAAATAGTGCCTGTAATGTAATTAATAAGTGTTTAGTCGAGTTTTATGCAGATAAATATATTATCTTATTTGATTCGTGAAGTTAAGAAAAAAATTTAATTGTAAAATAAGTTTTTGCTTTTTAGTTCAAATTTTTTTAGTTCAAATCAAACGTTGATGCTTTTCAGTCGTTTAGTTTTATTTAAAATTAATTTTATTTCTTTTTTCTTAGTGTAATTTTATAATATAATAGGTACGTAGGATAGAGTAGCTGTTTCAAGTCGAACTCAGAGAAAAGTTGAGCTCAGAAGTCTAAAATTTAACAAACATCTGAAAAACATCTAAAAAACGCGAAGAAAGCCTTTCTCAAATGTGAATTTATGTTTATAAAAAGAATTGATTTAACTAAATTTTATTTGTATTAATTTTTTTTATTTCACTCAATATTTCGACGATCCCATTATAAAACCTTACTTGGTGACGCAACTTTATACTATAAATAATTTGAAATCGGCTAGCGTTGAAGTTAGTCGTTCATTAGTCGCACACATACTTCATGCTAATTTTAGAATTATATGGCTTTCTCATGGTTCCCATTGTCAAAAATGGACTAAATTGAAATGGACCAAACTGGACCAAACGGGAAGCACCAGATTTCATATAAAGAAAAAAATGTATTGACCCACTTGAAAGTTATTATTTTAAAAAAATATGTAAGGACGAATTGATAACCTCTCCCTTTTTGAAGTCGATTGAAAAAAAAATTAAAAGAAAGTGACTCATATAAAGAAATTTAAGTAAAAACATGTATCATGAAAAATTCACCGAAACGCGCAGGATTCGAATTTCAGTTGCTTTACCAAATAAGCCAACGTATTGCATTCCAGTACACAGAAAGCCTCTCAAACCGAAGTGCACCCAGTGTTGCACATTAAGTCAGCAGATTATTATGAGTACAGCTATACTATATTATACTTTATACTATAAGTCAGCGAATTACCGCAGTTATACCTATATTAGACTAGGAAGCGGTTCTGCTTGCAAAATCATTCGATCTGCTTTGATGTCGTAGCAGATGTGTACATGTATCATTAACTAAGGTATAGGTATATAAATTTCCAGTACTGTGATCCGGACGTGCTGTAAGTCACAGACCTGGTATGAGAAAACAGTAGAGAGTTTTTGAAAGTGGACTGGGACTCCAAGTCAATTGACGCTGGCGTGCTCCTAGATTCAAACTGTCACCGACGATATTCATTTTGCTTATCAACGACTTGATGCAAAACAGCAGTAGTCGTTGGTACGCAAAAAAGAGTACACGTGATGGTTTCCATGCTGGCTGGGGTATTGTTCTTTGCGATCAGGCCGAAAGGACTGGAATGAGTCTTGTGTCTAAATTTGAGAATTTTGTGTATGAATTTTTATTTTTATGTTTTATACAGAATTGTATAAAATAAACAATGTTTTTGGATTTTGAATTTAACTGTAGGTCTAACATTAAAAGTAGGTTTGAGTCATTTTAGGAGATTAAGCCTTAAATGGTGAATTTTTAAAGGTATTATTATTTGTAGTGACGTCGTTATTCTTCTAGTATAGCACTTTACGCCGTCGGGTTAGATTTTATCCTATGGACACTTTTAATTGCAACAGAACTGTGTCGCGGTCGTTCTTCCCACGCAAGTACGGGTGTGGAATAATCTCTTTCTTGAGATTTTTCTTAAAAGTTACAACAAGAGATCTCTTAAAAGTTGAGTGTACAAATTTTTTATGCAAAAACAGAGCCTGCAACACATCTTCATTTCCATTTACGTTACAGACATCAGTGGATTACATTAACGATTATTCCAGACGGATCATTTACTACGAGGGTCAAACTGAAATTTCTTAGGAAATCAAAAACTGATTACATTAGCCAGTTATTAGTTTTATTATATCTTTTCAAAATATTGTCCATTCACGTCAATACACCGCTGCATGCGATGGAACCACCGGGAAAAGCACTTTGCCCACCCGTCCTTAGGGGTCTCTTCAATGGCATCGCGATACGCAGCCACCGCTTCTTCAGCATTTATAAACCGCTTTCCTTTAAGTTTTTCTTTAATTTTTGGAAATAAATAAAAATCACAAGCCGCGAGGTCGGGGCTATACGGCGGGTGACCCAGTAATTCAACGTTTGATGTCGCCAAAAAATCGATCGTTCGCTTGGCGGTGTGCGACGAGGCGTCGTCGTGGTGAAGGAGGATCCTACTGCGAGGTCGTTTCTCTCGAACTTTTTCCAAGACAAGTGGCAAACAATTGGTAGTGTACCATTCTGCAGAAACTGTTTTTTGATCCTCTAACACAATTGTTGCGAAATGACCTATCCTTCCAAAGAACGGGGCCACCATTTTTTTTCCCGCACTTCGATCTCTCTTCACTTTAGTTGGCAACACCTCGAAAGGACACACCCATTGAGCAGATTGTCTTTTGGTTTCAGGATCATAACAGTAAATCCAGCTTTCGTCACCTGTTAGTATGTCGAACACAGCATTTGAGTCACCTCCATTAAATCTTTCAATTATTTTACGGCACCAATCCACACGATGGAGTTTTTGAGCCTCAGTCAAGTTATGAGGTATCCACCGGGCGCAAAGCTTCCTGACCGCTAAATGTTCGTGGAGAATTTTGTGCACTTGACTCATAGCGATGCCTAAGCTTGACCGAGTCTGCTGATAGGTCACTCTTTTGTCAGTCTCTATCATACGCCGCACAACACAGATGTTATCTTTAGTCGTCGCCGTAGAAGGCCGTCCCTCACGTAAATCATCATTGAGATTTGTGAGACCACGCTTAAACTTATTAAACCAGTTGTAAACAGTCACACGAGATGGGGCCTCATCATGAAAGGCCAATCGTAGTCTATCATAACTTTCTTGTTGACTTAAATGACATCTAAAGTCATAAAAAATCATTGCACGATAATTATCTCGTATTAAATTCATGTTGACGTGACACAGACAATTTTCAATTTGCCGCCAAATCGTAAAACAAATGACAAATATATGAAATATATACTCAGTAATATTGGCAAAGAGTTCTATTTTCAAATTTTACAATTATTTTTTATTATATTGTTTATAAGTGGCCAGTTCTAAGAACTTTCAGTTTGACCCTCGTATTTTGCAAGCCTATTAGGTTATGCCAAGATTTTATTAATACAGTAGAGTGATTTGAGACATAATTTTTGAATAATGACATAATAATTATGTAATATTGTTATAGCATCAACAAAAAGAACTGAGAAGTGGTAAGAATACGTACTACCAGGTAGTGATAAAATTTTAAACTTTTAAAATCAGTTTGCTAATTGTGAAGAAAAAATAAACTTGAGTTAACATAAATTCTTATTATTTCTTACAAAACCTTGCCTTCATGTGTTCAGCACAATAGTTTCTGAAAAATTTTATGTTCCTTTAAGGTATGAACGAAATCTTACACCTTTTTGTTTAAAATAAAATATGGTTTTTCACTATTTCCATTTTCTGAGGTTCCAAATAATCTTCTGCCAGTTTGACAAACTCATGGTATATTTATCTTCTGACTGATTCGGTTAAACAGGCCCCATCTGAAAATGTTAAAGCAACCACCTGCAACATTGGTTCAATGTCAATCAACATTATAAATTGTTTAATAGAAAAAACTTATACGTCCCAATTTTATGTTCTGTCTTTTAAAAAACCAACAACTCCTACGAGTGTGTTAGGATACTGTTCTATAATTATATAATGTTTATTAAATATACTATTTGTATTAAAATTATGAATTATTATTTAAAGATTTAATAATTGAATAGTGAGGGTAAGACTTACAAAAGTGTTGCGATGAGCAGCAATTCTCGAAGAAAACAATTAACAAAGTACATAGACGAGATGAGTATATTTTATTGTATAGCTTTTCTTTACGAAAAACAATATTCTGTAAAGTTATAACATGTACAGTAAATAAAATGTTATTAGATGTTTTTAACGAATTATTTTATTGTGAATATGTATGTAAATCTATCTTTTTTATATAATATGTTAAACTATATTCTAACAAGTGCGTTATTTTTGAAAACCCCTAATGTATAATTATATAATTTTCTCGTTGCATGTGGTGTGTCCATGACAAAGAAACTGCATATCGTTTGGAGACCGACTTTATTATAACAATTATTTTTTTAGTTTATTATAATAAACTATATAAACAAATAGATAAAAAAGTACCACAGTCATGATATTAATCTCAAATCTATTAAATTAAGACTTCACCAGGATAAAAATGTTTACTTAATATGCATTGTGATTTGCCTTTTATTTCTGGAACAATTACATATACCAATATTAGTTTTAGTGGTTTAATTCATCTAAGTGTTTTATTTTCACAATTTTTTTTTTATTTAAATTACATTTCCAATTTTACAGTGCATAAATTCACTTTCTTAGGATTATTCAATTAAATGTTAAATATATCATGTATAACCTGATCATCGTATATTCTCTCACCTGAATTTCTGTAATGAAGCCGATATTATTCCGAACTCGTTCACAAAATACGTCAGACGTAAAGTCATCCCGTGTGTTTCGTGGTCTAGTGTTTGGGAGCGTTAGGCTCGAGCGGTACTTGACTGTAGTGTTTATTCAAAGCACCCCGCTCTGCAGCCAGTCGCAGCCAGTCGCCGCCAGTAATTATTGTAATATCAACAGCTCGCGATCCAAATCCCGATTATCCGTTCTGTTTGGGGTCGCAGATATTGTCACGGACAGTTGAACGTATCCTTTATAGTCATATACAGTCGTTATGAGATGTTTTGAACTTTTATTATTCTCTATTTTAGTTAAACACATTACATTATTCTTCCACTAGTCGGCCTTAGTCATATTATTTTAATCCATTTAATTAATTTGATTAACGCAATTTTGCAATTATAAGGGTAAGATATAAAATTATACTAGTCTGGTTAAAATCGTTTTAATATTTTAGTTAAGAAAAATTTTAAACTATTACGTATTCGATAGGTTTTGTAAATAATAATATTAAAATATAAGTTAAACATCTGGAGCTGTGACACAAAACAGTAAAGAGTTCCATTCATTTTATTTAGTTCCGTATATCGTTTCCTCATTTAAATTTACATAAAATTCTGCCGGACATGTTTCATATCCTTTGAAATCAAGACAACCATTTCTTCTTTCCGAGTAATGAACTTTGATAAAACAATCTCCAACCGTTTTTAAACCTTACCTACATATGTATAAACTCTGCTGTGGAACATCAAAGCCTCAAGCTTTTACTGTAAGGCTCTCCTCTGAAGCCTCCTTCAGCCCGCGCTAGACACGACTACATATTAATAATTTATGTGTTTGGCGCTTTAACTTTACCTATCTTACTATGTGTGTTAAATTATCATTATGCAAACTTTAAATCTCAAACGTTATTTTAGCATACTTATATCATTGCACTATAATTATTAAATTAATTACAGCTTAATCATTTTGTACGTTTTTTTAATATAAATGGCAAAGAATCTCGTTTGATAACAATTTGTTTTTAATAGGGAATTCCGAGAATTCCAAATATTACAATGAAATTTGTATATAATTATACCGCAAAAATTCTTTTGTTCACACTGATAGATATCGCAGTTAGAATTATTAAGCTGTATAAACATCACGTCACCTTAAGGATTACTTCACCATATTGGAGGTGTAATCTCGGATCTAAGAAATCATATCATCAATAAAATGTTCTTAATATTGAGGACTTGCATGGAAGCAATATTGTTTTATAAGTAAAGCAGGAGCGGAAGGCTTGTTGTTATTATAAATTCTTTTGAGCTTGTATGATGGACACCTTCACGAGGTCGGGAGTGATGGGAAGGAGGAGTAGGAGTGAAACCCATCTGGAATTTCAGTTTTCTCGTTTCGTATTGTTGTCAAAAAATATTCCACTCTCTTTTTCAATTTATATATCACTCTGTTTTTATAAAGAGGGAGCTTTAAGATTTGGAATTCTTGTTCTTGTTTAAAAATCTGATTATACCCAACAAATTTGATTAAGCAGGAAAGTTACCATGTATTATCTATCTTAAGCATTTGACAAATTATCATTTGTCATTTATATTATTAATAATGCTAATGTGACTTTACCTTCTTTTGTGTGGGTTTTTTTATAAGACTGAATAAATGTTATAAATATGAGTACAAGACTCATTGTATTAAGATATCAAAGGTACATCGAATACGTTCCGCCTGAAAAGTCATCTGGGACAGACTCGGCCAGGTTAATGTTCAAAACAAACATTCACTGTTTGAACGGAACTGCTCGGATATTTGTAACCACAAGTTATTTAAAATTTAACTGTAGGTATATGTTAGAATTTTTAGAAATGGGGTCATCATTAACATACCCGATTTGGTTTTCTTTCGAAAAAACGAAACTGTGTTATTCTGTATTGGAAACACTAAAATATTTCTTTCACCGCTTTGTATAATCTTTGTATATAATGATGTTTTTTGAAAAAAAAAACAGCGGGCTTGAAAATATTCTGCAGCAGTGTTCCATCGCTCAACTCATTCAAAGTCTATTCGTTTCAAGGATCGAGAACTCCTATAAATTAATAAATGAGACTATTTCGTATAACGTACAAAAAAAGAATCATTACTACAACGAATTAAAATGTAAAAGACTACAAATATCCGAATAATTTGGAGTTATCTCGCGAAAATGTTCCATTAATTTCATGTAATACGCTATAAATAGTTTTCCCACAGTTAAATATTATAAATAAATTATGTGCCAGGAACTGTACTAGGCGCTAGTTCGCTAAGTGCACGCTTAAAATTATTGTAGTTTGTAAAATGGTTTGTCGGTCCAACTTAGTCTCTAACTATATTATTAAATTGTTCCAAATGATAATTACGAAAGACTTTATAGTATACTTATCTAGAAACAATGACGATATAAACAATTTGTTGGTGTAATATTAAAGTTAGGAATGAAATGTGTTTCTTTAGACTTCTGTTACCAAACTAACCAATATAAAATTATGACCAAAAATTAGTTCTGAACGAAACAGGGGAATCCCTCCCTGCTCTATGCAGCCTTTTCGTTCGTCGTCTCTACGACAACAATTTATTTTCTTTATTTTAGATATCTATAGTACTTTTATTAAATAGAAAACTAGTGGGTCAATTGTAAAAGGTAATAAGAATTAATTATTTTTCCGTAAAGTTGGACTTTAAGTTCGTACTGATTCAAGTTCCGATTGCTCTCAATATTAAACCCAAACTATCAAGATTTGTTACTGACTGAAACTACTATAACTTCTCTTGTATTTTTATAAAGCCATGTTCTTTAATCCATTCACTTCAACCACAAACTTTTATTAATGTGTTTCATCTCAATTGCTCGCTCTGTGCGAGTGGGTGATAAATGAGAGTGGACATGTTTTTATTGCGTCTTAATTCCGACCACCGCTTTGCCTCAGATTTATGAACCGTCTCACATTAGATTTATTAGTGTTGTTTGATGAACATACACTTAACAAACATTTTGATCATATTAGAAACCATTATTAAGAGTAATCTTTAAATTGTTCAAAAAATAAGGTGGATGAAATGATTACTTCCTTCTCTTTCAGTTTTAACTCGAACAAGTTTTAAATTTTAAAGTAAACGCCTAGAAATTAATTTAAAATTTAACATATTAATATTACAATTTTTTTTAATAAACTATAAGAATATTTTTGATAAAAAACTATAAAAATATTGGCTAAGTTTGCGATATATTTTTTATGTTTCAAATATATTTTGACAAAACTGTTCAACTAATAATAATAAGCAATGTGATTACTATGGAACATTGCATGATAACCCCCCAATTCAGATGAAACACTAGCTCTTATTATCTTAGAATCATAGGTTATATAGGTTGGAGAAATTGAATTTCTATGTGCTATCTACCGTTCTCACATTCTCATATCTTAAACTTGGCCACCCATAACAATTGTCCATACTACAATAGCCCGTATTATGTCTTCTCAAACACTATGTTTGCATGCTCTATTTTACTGTAACGTGCTTTTGTGGTAGACCGTGTATACATAATGAGCAATTACCTGAGTACAAACATGGAATGTGAACATTCCTTGAGTACCTATAATCTGCTTGCTAATCATCATTTTATATAAGGATGAACGATATATAACATACTATAATATTGAATATTAAGCTTTAAGATGTCTGAAAAAATGCTACCGGTGAAAAATTGAACAATCAAAATGTGGTGTAGATTTACGACTTTTATTCTTTAACGAATACTAGTTTTTATTTGACTTAAATTAAAAAGTTTCAATATATTCTGTACAGTGTGCTTATGTTATATTTAATATCAATATAGCGACATTCACTGGCGAGATATGAAACGTATTATCACAGTTTCGAATATAGGCAATCTCTCGAGACCAGCTTCATTACGGTCGTTCCTGTCAGCGAACAGTGAATTTTGGAAATTTTTATAACACTCTCTTCTTAACGTCTCAAATTTCAGAAAAAGAATGATATATATATTTCACTAAATGTATGTTGATATAATCGTATAATATTACCGATCAACGAATGCAATTTACACTTGACATTAGAATAAGATATTTGATGTAGATAAGATTCGGTGAACGGATTAACCAAGAAACTAACTACATTAATGTTACAAAGAAAACTTTTGTTTCGAAAATTTTATTAAAAACGAGAGGTTTTCCTCCGCTCTGTTAAAACGTGGCTTGATATAAAACATGAGATGAACATCGTCTCTTTTAAATATTATAGCAAAAGTAAAAGCAGAAAAACTATATTTTAAGAAAAAAATTAAATGAGAAGCATGTTTTAATACAACATGTATATATGAATTTTGCTTAAACTAGTCGTTCATACTCTTTGATGAACGGTTTTTTGCATTTTATTTTATCTATTGACAATGTCAGTCTTATTCTATGAAGCTGATTATTGTACGAACTCTAAGAATTTTGGAGAATCATATAGTAAGCGAAAAAGAAAGGTTTAAATTATACTTTTGGGTGATTTCACTGATTGAATTTCATTTTCTTTTAACTACTTTAGGCAATTAATATCATACATTGATTTGTGTTTAATGATCTTGCGGAAAATACTTATTTTTTTTATTAAGTCTTTTGTGTAATAGGGCATATCGAGGTACGGAAGTGTTTTAAAGTTAGTTGTAGTGTTTCATTGAAACCAGATGTAATAAAGAGGATAAACAGGCAGGCGCTGTATCGAGAACAAAAAACATTATCCAAAGCGAGGCGACATTCGGAGGCGCTCTTATTTGCATCACAAAGCAATAACGGCTTAATGTACGGAGCAATGAACGTTGGAAAAAACGTTGCGTTTTTAATAATATGCTAAAACGTCTTTGGTATTAGTGACGAGGTGACAAGGATAGGAGGTGAAGTTCGTTGACATTTGGTACAGATCGAGATCCTAATACGTTCGTAGTGTACACTGAAATAGGATTAAAAAAAATATAACCTTGTGCTTGGATCGTTGCATTGTGTTTTAGATTAATGACAATATAGTATAAGGTTTCCCCTACAACAGTGCATAGTTCAAGCCTTATTTTTCTGCCTTTTCGCCTTAACGGTAAAGCAATGTAATTTACAAAAATGTAAAAAAAAAAACTTTTATAAAATATGTCTGAACGCAACTGAGCTAGAGGAATTACAAAGAATCGAAACAAAGGGTCTATTACAAAATTATTTCTAAGAGTCTAGAATTTTGTACAGTAAATAGTTCAAAGCATTTCAATATAATTATGTTTTACATATGTTTCACTTAATTCCTAGTCTGTAGTAAGTTATAAAATATAATAAAATTATATTAAAAAGAGATAAAAGATAAACATATAAACCTTGTTTCATATTACGTTTTGGTCTCCAAAAAAACAGTCGGACATAGTGAGTTTAACATACAAGAGGCAATTATATAATAACTGTGTCCAGTTAAATATATCCGGGTTATAGAATGTTTGGCATCATTAAGACATGGGATTTAATTTAATAAAAATAATTAACGTTTTTGGAAAACAACTAGAATTGAGGATAATAATTTGTCGATATTAAACTCATTAATTATAGTAAATTCGATCATACGACTGGTGAAATCGTCGTATTATTTCGGTCATATTTCACATCCTGTAATATTTCGAAACCAGAGATATGAAATAATGAAATGAAAACGTTGTGTATAATTTTAATATGACATTAATTTTCATAATATTTATAATTTTCGATAAATTTAAAAAACACAGCTACTCTTTATGACTATAAGCTCACCATCCTCGTTTCATCCTCAGTGACTTTGTTTTTAATTTACGTATGTGGCGTCTTTTACAATAAATAAATAAATTTTAGTACATTTACTTTAAAATAACAATAAAAAAAACCTCCTGTAGCGAATAGATTAAAATTAAATGAAACTACAAGTATTCGAATTACTACGCGTATATAATAAAAACAAAACTACATACTCCCAACATTTCGGTTACTTCACTCGATCAGATGATCATGGTTGCTAAAAAGAAACCCAAAACGCCGGCAGAATGTAGTTTTTTTTAATTATAAAAAACGCGTAGTAATACGAAAATTATTAGTTTCATTTATGTAAATGAATACTCGCTAAAGTCTTGGATCTCATTAAATTAAATTTATTCAATATTTGAAACATAGAACAAAAAATTTTTTGTAATTTTAGAAAATTATAATGAAGTGGATAAAAGTCACAATAACACGGATACCCATACAGAATACTTCAAGGATAAAGTTCTCAAGTATTACTCTGTGTAACCTAATTCAAACTAGTCCCCAATTAAAATGTTCGTAACGAGGTGAATGAACTAGTTATGAACACATCAAAGAGGACCGAGGGTCGAGTGAAGGCACCTGTACTACTGATGGTAATGTCTTATTGATTAACGACTTGCAAACTGCTTGTCCTATTTAACTCTTTACAATTACTAAACACTACAAGTTCCGGGTCACGCTGTATATTACAAATAAGTTTTTTTGATTGCCGGCTTTATTTTATCTCAATTTGAAAATTTGTTTACCTTTATATTAGTCATATCTTCTTAGAACTTTTTTTAAATCTTCTAAAGAAAACTCAGCACTCAGGCGATTTGCCAATTCTCGATGAACCATAATAGCATTAAACTGAATACTTCTAATAGACCAATAGCTACGTGTTGCCAAATTTCGTAGAAACCATGGAATAGTACATTAGGAATCATTAGCTGCAGCAGTAATAGTTTGAAAGTCTTTAAATTTTAAATTTATTTTCATTCAACAAGTCGATAACGTCTAAAGCCAATTATTATCAGAATTAAAACCTACATTTAAATTTTACCCTATTTTATTCAGTTCAACCAATAGCTGCAGGTAACCAGTACTGATGGACCAGCTCAGGTGATGATAAGGGTTCTCGCAGAGGAACAACTGAGATTTCAATATACGTTAGTTTGGACAAAATAGAAAATAGAAGAACACGCATGCTTCACTCGCTTTCATAGTAATATCAGAACATCCATGAACAAATAACTATTGAGGTGGTAGAGCCTAGCTGCGGTTAAGTTACTGCAGATCGAATGTGGGCTGGCTCGACCGGGCAAGTACCACTCTCTCACAGAAATTCGGCGTGAAGTAGCCTTTAATGACTGCGTTAATTCCGATGAGTGAGAGAGCATATTGCCCTTTTCTTTTTCCCACCCCTTTCCTTTTCCCTGCCCTTTCCTTTCCCCTGCCCTTTCCTTTTCCCTCAATTTCTCACCTTTTCCTCCAATTCCCAAACCCCCTCCCCAATCAAGGGTGGTAACATATCCGCAAAACTATGTTGCGGTTGTCCATGGGCGACGGTACTTCCTTCACCAGGTAGGCCGTCTGCTCCGTGGCCCCCTTTAGCATAAAAAAAATGTAAATATATTTTATGAAAAAACATTTGAAACGGATTTTTTTACATCGCCTTACTTATTAAATCTGGGAACTAACGTTTTCAATAACATTAATAGTGTCATTATAGCCTACCATTTTATTTTTAATTAAATCGTTACTAAAATTTTGGAAAAATTAAATGTAAAATCATGTTGCAGTTTTTTATTTTAATGGCATGTGCCATAGCTTCACTCAACCAAATGGTAAACGTTGCAGCAACCAGATATACATATGCATGTATATGTATACGTACACTAACCTAATAACATTTACTCAGTTACACATACGGAGATAGAGTTGAGTGAGCTTGATCAGAAGATTAAAATCTGATTGTCAGCCAAAAATGACTAACACACTGGCCGAACTATGTCATGTGGTAAATTTTCTGTCTATAAGAAATTATACAAAATATTACTTATGTAAAAAATAAGTTTATATATTAACATAACTTGCTGTTTGACATCTTGCGTATTTGTTAAAAATATTTAGTTAATTCGTTATTAAGTAGTTAAGTTAAATTTAGTCCAGTTTTGTGTTTTACTTAAAGCTAACTAGACTTCCGTAAATTTTGTTATTATATGAATTTTATGAAACAAAAAATCTATCGTCGAGCTTCGACCTATATATAGTAAGTCTATTTCAAATAGTTTCATAAATTATAAAGTACTACATTTTTAATTAAAATATATTTAATAATATAATATTTCTAAGAAAAAATGTTTACATATTTGGTTATTTGTATGTACGAAGGCAAAATTCTCATCTTATCATATTAGTATTTACCCCCAAAACATCTTGTCGTAGAATATAAGAGCAATAATTGCTCGCATATCAATATAACGAAAAGATCATTTAGTAGAAGACATAAGCAGAATTATTTAGAAGCATCTAAAAGTTCCAACACCCCTCCATGTGACTATTATTTCTCAATCAAGTAGAATAATAAATATTGTGTTCGTACATTCAAAAAGAATAAGTGGGGTGATGGGAGTTTGATCTCAAACAGAGGATAGTAATAAGTGATTAGTAAACAAGGAGGGAATGTATCGTTTACAGCTTAAAGATAACTATGACACCACTTGTTCTTTGTATCACAATTAAAAAAACAACAACCAGTTTAACTCCAGCTTTATATCTATTTTATATTATATTTATTTTGTTTGTGATAAAAATCTGAATGTTACATAAAATTTGTTTTATTTGCAAACTGAAATTTGTTTACATTATACAGAATAGTCTAGTCTAGTATTAATATGGGTAACTTGAAATATATAATAGGTCAGAACTAAATCACTATCACAAGTGCAATGTAACTATGGGGTTATTCATAATAATACATACCTATCATGTATGAACGTATATTAATATTGTCACTAGACGAACTTCTCATTTCATTTTCGTCTTCTCTTCCAATCCTATTTCCTAATATATGTATATATATATTGCCAATTGTTGTTAATGAAACGTCTTGGTGTCAGAAAGCACTTTACAAGGGAGGGCCATCTGTCTACACACAGTCGTATTTATATAAAAAGAATTCTAAACTTTATAGCTAACACGCTAGGGAATAATTTAACATTTTTAAAATTAGGCAACTTATAAACAAGAATATAAGACAACAATGAGCTATATGCTCACTAAAATTGGGAAAGACTACAAAAATGAATAGAAGATTAACTGGTCTGAAAAGATTATTCCAGAACTAAAATTCAAATAAATTTTTACTAACAAGTTATGATAGTCATTTGTTTTCATAATGAAAGTATAAAAAGCTTTTAAACTATATTATGTAGCATCTGCGATATCAGTAAAATTATTTTTCCACAATCTTGTTGATCTAAGCTGAAATAGAAAGCTATACGAACTGTAGTCATCTCGTCTTTTCGGTAGTTGTGTAGTTTGAAATAGCTGCAATACTAATTAATATGGACTGTTTACAAACTGCAAGTAAATAACTTTTCGAAGAAATTCCATTTTGCACTCTAAATATGTACAATCAAATATTCGTAGTGAATTAAACATTTTATTTATTAGTTAGTTCATAAATCTACCGCTAAATGTGTTGTTACATAGCAATTCATTATGATAAAAACTACTGCCAACAAAGTGGTAGTGAAAATCCAACAGACAAGAATATTACTTGGATGCTGGCGGAAATGCCTCATTGACGTAAATGCTTCGTCAGCAATTTTCTCGACTCGACGCTTGACGTGAGCTCCACTTTATTATCTCGATAATAAGTTTATTTTCTCGTCCATAGAGTGTCCTCTGAAAGAATTCACGGCTTATTAAAATTGCTTACATTCAGTGTCACCTTCATAAAAGTATTTTTAAATATTTTCCGTGATGTAGTCTTTAACATATTTCTGACTTTAGTATCATTCGATCTTTTTGTTCGAAAACACTTTTGCAGTACTTGTGGGGTAAAGATAGTCTGCAGTGGATTAGAACTTGACTCAGAGCCAAAACTATCCCGAGGCTATCGATTCATCAGCCTATACGAGACTTGAATTATTCCTTCACCTTCAAATACACTAAGGAATGATTTTGTTTCGCAATTTCGCAGTTAACTTTAATGAAAACGAGCGTAGCAATGAAATATTGAAGTGACAATTTAACTTACATTCGTTTATAATAAATGTTTACTTTAAATTTTACTTTAATATAATCAGAACCATCGTCATCAACGACACAACACATTATAAAAGTAATCGCTGATTGATGCCCGCGGTGTGAGGCACTCCGTTCATAATAATTTATCATTTTATACTCGCCAATGGAGTCACCGGTCATGTTTAAAATCAAATTAACTGTAATTAAGCCCACTGCGATTATTTAATACATTAATGAGTTTGAGGCAAGTTTACCGAAAGTACAGTAGTAAACTTTATAAATAATATATTAAATTACATGGCTTGATTTGTTTATACTTTATATTGTATAGGTTTTAATTGTACTTCCATGTCGTTTTATAGAGCTAAATGTAGTGTAATAAAAATAAATTCAGTTTTTGTCAGCTCTTGTTATGATAATATACTTTTCTTATAAGTAAAGGAGATATTCAATATTACAATATTAAAAGAAAAAAGGCCTCGAGACGGTATCATAATATCGTCAATAATTGCGATGTGACGTGGCGTTAACGAGCAAGTTGGACCTCAGCCCCTTTTATGTCTAATATTGCCAGAGTCTTGCGTTATTAAAGATATATGATAAACGATATTATCCAAAACTAACATTAACTTTCTTCTCTGTTTGATGATATGTGAATAAAAAAAAATTATTAAGAACACTTTCAAAAATATAATAATAAATATACGAGTAAGTACATTGCATTATTATGTATAATTTTCGTATATTTATAAAAATAATTAATTGGACATCGATTTGCTTACCTAAAACTGAACATTAATTAAGAAACAGTTTAGCATACAGGTTATCCCCAGTGAGACGTACTCGCAAGAGGAAGTACAAACATGCTGATTGAATATTTACCTGTTCTTATATTAGCGGATGAGCCCCGAGGTGAGACCGCTTCATTGAATATTAACGCCTTCTGATATCCTGAGACATTCCGATCACTCAACGTAATGTAGAATAGATAATGTGATTGGTGATCAAGTATTCAGAGACAGACAGCGCTTTAGTAACGTGAAATAAAAGGTACAAATGTTACATTTACGAGTATAAGAGAACCGTATCTCGATAAAACTTGAAAATAAATCAATAAGGACTTAGTGTAATGAGAGCGGATGTATGAGAAGTTACAATGACAGTCACTTGTAAAGTGTCATGAGATGACCACCCAAGGAATCGTGGGTGGGATCGACGTATAAAAATCTATCATTACTAAAACAGACTTTTGTTGTACCTTACAGAAAGGGGCAGCAGCGCCCTAATTATTTTACGAGTCTTTGATGTTAGCGCTAATGTGCGTTGTTCACTAGCGCCTCAGACTGAAGTAATTGGAAAAGTAATGGTGGAGTAAAGCTGCGATGGTATTTAATAATTCACTGCAAAATATTTGTATAGATGTTATATTTACTTATTTTTTAATGAGCGGTTACTGTGATACTAATATATTAAAAGAAAAAGTCAAACACTATAAAAATTATGTATGCTTTTGGTTTTTAATATTTTATTTCGCTAAACATTCCGGTTGAATTTTATATGTCGGAAGTTCTAGTTTTTTTTATGTTATAAGTTATCGTCACCATATTCACAGGACCATTCATACATTTCAATAGTTCTAAATGAAGCGAACCATGGAACACGTCTCCTCGTTAACGCTGCCCTCAAAATGATAAAAGTATTTTGGTGAACATAACGAATCACCTTGTGAAATATAATACAATGTAAAATAAAATACAAGTGTTCGCTATTCCTTTTCCTAATGTTATGTTGATGGAGACAACAATCCTCGTTTAAATATTCATAAAATTCTGATTGTCATATCATCTTCCTTACGGCCTAACTAAAGTTTATCTTTTTTTAAATTCTAATGTAATAAGAAAAGGAAGGATCGCCACAGAATAGCAGTGGTCTGAGGTCGTTCCATTAAAAATGTATTAGACAATAGAAGCCGAGACTTCGAAGATTTCAATTTGAGTCAAACATCGATAGTAAGTGAAATACTTGGTGTGTCAGATCAAACATTATCTCATCTTAAACACATCAATAGTGATGTCTTTCTGCCTGTGACTCTAATATAATAAATAGCCGTTTCAATTAAGTTTTTTTATAATTATTATTATAAATTTGTGCCAATTCCTTAGGAGGATATATGCGTATGATACCGTATGAAACACAAGTTTCATAATAAAGTCAACACCTTTAGTACATAGAAGACAGTATAGCGATCAATGTCAATGAAATTCAAATTGCAAGTCTATTTCAACAACATTTATAGAAAAAAAAAATAGTCACTTGCAATGTCGAAGAGCGAAGCTGGGTTTTATTTTCATGATTCTTTTCACGCTACGAACAGAAAACATGGCGATAGTTTCCTAACTGTCTTGTCAACTCTTGCGACGACTTGTAAAGTCCTTTTATTTTTCTTTTTATTTTTTCATTCCAGTATCATTACAATAATGAATTCAACGTGTATATAATACGTGTACATAACATGAGACATAAATGACAGTGATTCGTATTTTTCCGAAACTTGACATAACCTAACAATACGACCGTTATAATTGCTTCATACGAACCCTCTAAAATCTGAATCCTCAAGAGATTTATTCGAGAATATGTCATTTTACTATCCACGGATACACTGTCTCCTTCAAGTAGTAAATATTCGCAACAAGTACATAACAGGAGCTGTAAATAAATGATTTGTTATTAAATCTGAGACGATCACCTACGACCCCACACATTAACTATTAACGTCTCGGACTTTATTACCTGCCCTTGTTTCGGTAAATATTTGTATTGTAAGTATATTCGTGCCATACCGCAATACTTACTGTATTTTTCCTTAGAAAACATAAAACATCAGTTCTCTATACAATTATATGAGTTATTAGAATTGAAATATATAAAAAATACATAAAATAAACACCAGCAAAATTTTAAATCTGTTTTTTTTTTCTAAGAAATTGTATTGTTTCTTTTAGCGATCCTTCCAAAATGTTGTTATTGCATAACTAATACTTATTTGATTTGTAATATTAGCTATATTATAATTATATAACTTTAGTATGTAAAACACTAAGCAAGTTACAATCTTATTATATTGAAATGAATCATACAAGTACTCTTAACGAAATGTGTCTCGTTGAAGTTGCGTTAGATTTCTTTTCAGTAGCGGTTTTACTAAACGCGAGTAAGTTTTAGAAGGTCTTATATGTATATTTCAATGAGCCCGTGTAAAGCGGCCCTGCTCTTCGGGTACATAAAACTCTGTAATTGCACGAATGTATTCATAAACTCGACTCAAAGTGGCCGGGCTGTGCGGTGGAACATTTCCGATTTTATATTTCTAAGTTATATTCTATGAAACCGGCTAAATGTTTCCACTTGGCATAATTAATTTACACTGTTTTGTATCTCTCCTTCTCTTCCTCTCTCTCTCATTTTTAAACATTTAGAAATATAAACATATCATAAAATTTATTTATCTTAACGTATTTTTATTATTGATTCAAAAACAAAGTGCATTTAACAGTATGTAATATTTATTTCCTTCATTCCTAAAATGAAAGACAAACGACGCAACAGATATTAATTATTAAATTCTGAGACGAACAATAAAAGAAACCTAGAACTATTTAAAAATAAATAAAAACAAAGTTGTAAACTCAAAAACGTAGCAAATCGCCGCTGTTATATCTTATTTACAAATGCAAAGCGTTTCAACATCCGTCCCGTCTATTGTGGGGCCACTACTTATATAAGAAATAAAGAAAATTAAAGCCTCTATTAAATGATACTCATTGAAAATTCAGTTCGGGTTTTACTTTCAGCGAATGCCTATTTAGTATTTCTGTGATGGAAGGACTGATGAGTATGAAAAGATCCATCAATACACACTTTATCATTATTATCTTAGAGTTCCGCTGTTAGTAAATAGTTCGTGGCCTAACCGTAGTAGTACATTGTGGGGCTTAAATGCTGAGATTATGACAAAACCGCTGAGGTTCGTTTCAATTACTCTTCGCTATTAATGTGAAACGTTTTTGCCACAATTTGCGCGCTTGTCTCTGTGACATTCGACATTTTGATGACTTCGTTCATTTGTCTAGACGTGATTAGTTCACCTCACTAGAGACACACAGACCAGCTTCACTCTCACATCACTTGTTTCTCTAGATTTTTATATGACTCTTGAAGGAAGGGCTACAATTAACGTTAAATGAATGACTCTTATTTGAACAGAAATATAAAAAGTCAAATTTATAAATGAGTACAAGATTTTTGTTCTTGAGAGTAAGACTCGTATTAGTGTTGATTATTATTTTGATTTTGTATATATTATGTTTATTAACAAAATTAAAAATGAAATAAAAGAAATTATTTGTAATTGAACTGGTTCTTCAATTTTTGTCAAATAATCTCAACAACACTATACTTAGATATTTTATGACAAAAAATTTCCCGACCTCTCAGTTGGCGTCTGTTCGGAAGACAATAAGGTTATAACATTTATTACTGAAGTATATCACTTAAAATAGTTTATACAATTAGACGGCGAGTGTCAAATACATTAAATGAAGAATAAAACATATTTTTAACTGAAATTTTTACATAAAAATCCCTTTAATATCCTGCCATTTTTATAAAAATATGAGTCATTACTAGATTCGTACTCAGGGGATGTTGTTGAAACATTAACAAGGCTGTGAAATTAAAGTCGCGAATGTGTAAGAGGAAAGAGGTAAGAGGGCGCTTTGGAAAGGTGGGGGGAGGGAGAAGTATTGAATCTAAATAATAGTAGAGACTAACGCGAGCGCGCGGCTCCGGGTATATTGAAATGTACCACCGCCTACTATTGTCGCAATCCGAATACTCTTTTGTAAGTACATTTGAATTGACATCTACCCGCGTACAAATGTATACTCTATGGCAACCCTATAAAGTTAAATTTTACTTTAAGATCAGTCTTAAATTTAATCTCGAGCTGATAAATCATTTCAAACCTTTGCCGAGTGAAAATGTGAATATGCAGTTGTAGCTAAAAGAAAGCGTAAACTTTAAAATGTGATTACATAACGGTTTCGTTTCATTAAATTCAAGGATATACTATGCCTAAGTAAAAAAATCAAATAATAGCAAATTACATTTATATTGCTTTTATTGATAATAAAGGATATAATATGACACATTCTGTGAGAGACAATGCCGGCGATGATGGAAAGTTGTATGGTATTTAGAGTGAACATAAAAATAAAACTAAAAAATTAAATTTTGAACGAATTAAAACTTAACTTTTAATTGCATTATTTAAATTAGGATTATTTTAATTTAAAACCATTCCACATCGCTGACAGTGGCAATAAAGGTAAAAACAACAGTAACTTTCTAGTTGTTCAAGTATGAACAAAGAGAGAACAGTTCTTGTTTGCAAGAAAAAAGTCACTCTAACTGTGTTCAAACACAAAGTAATTAACACGATAAGTGGTTGAAACCTACAGGGTCTAGCAGCGGGAGCAGTCCCAGGTAACTTCGTAAAACGCTTAAAAGTTCTTTCATACAAAAATCAATTAAATTCAACTCAATACATCGACTAAATAAGCCGACACCGCCAGGCCACATTGAACTTTATAATTTGGTTCTAAATGTGAAAATGAGAGTACAGTGAAAATTTATTACAAGACAAGTCAGACAAAGAATTAAAAACTCGGCAAGTGTTCCTTGCTGTAAGGAGATAAAAGCGGGCGAATTCTTCGGAATGCTTATCTTAAGAGAAATGGAATAGGATAGGAAGTAAGTACAGAGGGGGAAGATGTTTGTAATGCAGATCAAAGGCTTTTGTTGTGGATTAACAACTCGTCTAATAAATTATTTTAGACGAGTGAAGGTATCCTGATTGCGGAAGCTAATGATGAATTTCATGGATTTTGAGTCTTTTTGGTTGTTCGAAATACTACAGGTATCCTAAGGGTTACAAAACCAATTTTTATTACCATATTATGGTATAGAAAAAAAGTTATTACTTTTGATTTTATAACGGTCATTGAAAAGCGTCCTAACGAAATTTAATAACAGAATTTATATAACCTTCCACGGTTTCCGATCCAATTGCAAGTCACGTTTATTGGCGTGAATTTCTATCACATTTTATACAAAAGCTGGCTTAGACAGTTTGTTAGGCAGGATTACGTGAGAACACAATTTTCTAAAAGATGAAGTAAGACTCTCTCGTCGAGATATGTCACTACAAGATTGAAGGTAATAACGATTGTTTAAAGCCTAAGCCCTAAGGAACACTAAGGCCAATACATCAACATTATTTATTCCAAGTTTATATAAGCCTAATAATTAAAAGATGGTAATTACTTCAATGATATTATCGGTCAAACCAATGGGCTGAATAAATGGATTGCAATAAAAGTGTAAAACTAAATATATTGAATTCTTTTATATTTATCAAGGTAAAACCAAAAAAGGATGATGATGTAACAGAAATGTCAGTTTATTCAACAAATCTAAATAATATTACTTGTCATCTTAAAAGTCCTTGTTAGTTTGGTCAATTGTTCTTTTAATATTGATACACATCGTAATTAAGTATATGTTACTGACGACTTGGTATTATGTCTTGAGATAAAAACGATAAACCTTTACTATTCATCATCTCATAATGTGAATTGTTTTCACATTCAAATTAAATTGTTTACTTCCAACATGTGAACCATTGATGTGATTAGCTGCCATTGATGTAATTCAGTTAACATTCGTTTGATAAACTCGCGACCATTGTAAGGAGACTCCGCTGAGCAATCGCGAAACTTTGTCAATTATCCCGACCAAATATTGACCCGGGACTAATCTATTCATTGGGCCACGTTTTATTTGTTGTCTAATCCCCACAAGGGTTTTTGTTAGGCAAATTTACATTTGATTCCAATGGCGTGGTTTGACCTTTTTGCGTTACCATTTTCGCTTAGATTCTTAAAGCTTACTTCTATTATGACTACATTTTGAATGGTTCTAAAGTTCAAATACTTATTTCAGATTCAAAAGGTCCCTGGTCACTATCACATTCGGGAACTAAAATAAAGTAGTACTAATTCACGGTATCACTTTGGAATATTCCACATTATAAACCAATAAATACATACAATCTATTATCTCACACTCGCCATTTTGAAACTATCTCTTTTAACAAATTCTCTACATTCTAGTAGTAATAAATTACTTTACATATGTCTGTACTTTGTACCGACTTTTATCATTACTTGTTGTAATTAGATCTAAGACTCGTGAGTATTCATTTATATAAAACTAATATTTTCGGTTTATCTACAGATTCCTTTTATTTTCAAACGTAATCCCGAAGTTTTAGTTATTTTGCAGCAACCGTAGTCAGATGAAATGAAGAAACAATTTTTGGTAAAAAAAAATCACTTAAAAAAGTCATCTCGTCTGACAGTGAAAACGGTTTCTGCAAAGTAAGCGATGTGTCTGGAGTATGTACTTTAAAATAATAAAAAAACGCGTAGTACATCCGAAAATATTTATTAATTGTTGTTTTGGTTCGTCTGTATATTAAAAATGTCTTTTTCTAAAACAATTGTACTTTCTACTCAACACTTTATATAATGTTAAGTTTAAAATACATTTAATAAAAAATTGTATATGAGGATGCAGTGGCTTTTTGAAGGACCGAGGCCAAGACATTAGTTCCTTAGAAGGTTTTCGAATCTTGGAGTTCAAGACTGGTGAAGAAAGACGGTTTTCCATTTATATTGAAGAAAAAAGGTCTACTTAAAATTTTACCACAAAATAATAATTGTAATGCAGAAATTCCATCGCAATGACTCCTAAAAGCGACCAATGTAGAATAAAGTCAGTATGTTTATGGTTGATCTTTATTATGCTAAATTCTGCTTAAAAATTTTGTATACCTGAACAAAACTTATTAATTCATCTGTTATTAAAATTATTTACATCGATAAAAATACTAATTTGAAAACTATTGTAATGATTTCCCTTACAACCATTATTACTACTAGTATCCATGAAATATACGCCGAATCATATATCGCACATCATTTCAATCCGCTGACTTCTACCGCCACATTCACCTTTCCATCTAGACAATTAGCTGTATGGTGTTTTATATTAGGTAATGTTGTAGCTTGTTTTTATCGTCTGGGAAAGACTTAATTGTTTTACGACATTTCGCACTTTTTTTTTCCAGTATAACCGGTCAGCTAACATAGACATTGAAATAACCGTAGGACATAAAGTCTTAGATTAGCTTTTTACAACGAAATAATAAATTTTGTGATGCTCTTTGAAGCGTTCCATAAATCTTTCAGAACAATTAACTATATTGCTTTTATTGAAAGTAATTTTAACACTCGAGAAGAAATTTTGTTTGCGCGAAGTAATAAATGTTTTTACATTTACTATTTCATATTTTAATCTCGTGTTAATTATACACAATTTTGTTGACTTGAAAACTACGATAAGCCTTATGACCACCTAAGTACGATCACACAACATATAACTGTGCAGTATATTAGTTGAGAAAAAAGTTCAGCGAATTGAAGAGAAATTGAAAAATAAAATGGTTAGTGCTATTATATCTAGAGTCTTAGTGGAGAATAAATTTAAACTCTGCTTCATGGTAGTGTCGATAACAGCATATACACAAATTAAAGTACATTCGCATGAACATATATTTTTTTGTAGTATGAAATGCTTTAATATTCCATTACATTTCGCTTTTTAATGAAATCGTTAAGATTCAGGTTTTGTTTGGACCACACATTTATATTTTTGAACATCTTGTAGAACTTTTCTTTTGAGGTTGAATTTCCTTCTTTCCTCTTTAATTTAAACTTGGCTCATTTTAATCATTACTTATATTTTAAGACAATCCAAAGGGTCTAAAAGTTAGATATGAAGCAAAATAAAAAATGATTAATAATTCTGCAAATGCTTTAATAGATTCGAGTTTAGAAATAAGTTAAGAGTTTACATTGAGTCGAGTTATATAGTGATCTAACTGGAGAGAGCTATCAGCGTTGTCAGAACTAGAGTACAACCTACAACTAAGTTTTGATACCTTGTCATATCTCATCTGATCTAAGGTGTCTCTGTTTTCAAAGTCATCGTAGTGAGATATAGTGTAATGAATTTGCCGTCAACAACAATTATATTAAAAACATCAACAAAAGTGTAATTAACCAAATCCTTTCCATTGACACAGAGAATCACCGAAGCCAACTTCATGATGCACAATTCAACAGGCCATTTTACAAATACAATGTACACATACTTAACGTCATATTGATATGACGTTGTTTGGTATTTCATATTTACATAATTGAAGGAGTAATAGCTAGGGCGGCTGATTGACATAGTTGTAACGGGACGTCCGACAACTAATTATAAACGTAATTAGTTCAACGACGCTGTTCTCTCTTCACAACAAGCTCAGCCCTGGGATGTTATAACTAGTTGAAGTGCTGTGTATTTTTAAGTGTATTGAGAACACTTTTATTTAAATAATAAAAAATCTAATTTCGTATAATAATGTTGCTAACATTAAAGAAATTCTAAACTAATACTTGAATTAAAGGTAATAAAAAATTGAATGAAAAATTCATCGACATGTGCAGGATTCGAATTTGTAAATTGTAGTTACTGTTTTCTGGCTCGAGTGGATAGTAGTTAAGCATAATACATATTTAACCTTCATACCAGACAACGTTGCTATCTATCGCGTTTACAGTTTTCTGATGAAAATCATGATCAATGTTTTTTAACTTTACTATATAGAAAAAACATTATAAGATTGGATAATAATATTTTTAGCATAAAAGCAAACTAAGAGGTACTTGAATTAATATTAAATGAAACATTCAGTGTTTGCCTTCCCTTTGTTCAAGACTTATATATTTCATACTAGTAATAAGACGTATATAAGTAATAGGTCATTTTAAAGAAAGGATGTACTACAGTAACCTTTTCTCTGGAGACTGGTGTACAAAAAAAGGTCACCTGGTCATATCAATAGTTCAGGTATGATATGTTTTATACAGGATTCGTTAAAAAATAACCATAAGAGTAAATACTAAGTGTAATGAACGAGTTTCTCTATTCCAAGTAGTTTTATCGTCAGTATTATATAACTTAGAGTCGCCTCCGGGCACACGTCCTCGTAACTAACTTAATTTGTTCAGAAATATAGACACGGGTAAAATAGACGCCTCCAAATAACAGATCTTCTGTGTTTAATACGGCTGACCCATTTCAACATCAATCCCAACTATGAACTTCAATTTTGCTTGTTATAAGAGTTTTTTTTAACAGCCGTTTGAATTTCAAACAAATTCGGCGATGAATGTTTCGTTTTGTCAAAAGTTACTTAAAGAGCCATTCAAACAAAAACAAGGAAAGTAGTGTTTCTTTTTGGAAAGAAGACCCAAACTGGAATTAGTAATCTTTATTTAGTTTAAGAATATATAAACATCGTTTGACTTGCTACGGACGACTGAATCTAATCACAAAAGAAACAAGTAGGTATAAAGGTGGATAAAAGTAAAAACAAAAGTCCTTTTAAATCCCACCACCACAGCACAGGATATTCTGCCCATAGCCACAAAAATAATAGCTATGGGCGTTAAGATAAGACGCTGAGGTTGCAATTGTGAAATTGCACCTTATGACGTATTTATATTTAAAAACTTAAACAATATACAATTCAAAAACTTTGGAAAAGTAACTTTAATAGTATTTCTAAGTTGAGAAAAAAAAATAATAGTTATAATAATAACATTAAGTTAAGTTTAACCTTTCCATCATCGCTCTAAAGAGAAGGGGCTAATGTAATGTAGTTTGTGTTGAAGAAGGGCAAGCAAGGATATGTATTTATTATACAATACTAGGATTGTGGGAGCAGAAGGAAGGACAGTATTTATATTTTACAAAGGACTGGCCATTTCTGTCTTCGATGAAAGACTACTGAGGTTCCATTAAATTTCTTCACATGTCTGTCATAATGTCTGAAGATCAAGCACACAGCCATCACTGATAACACTTATAATAAATTAAGTGTGTCCCTTTCCTATTATCTTAATCTGGTGATACAAGCAAGGACTCAAATCATTTATTTTTGTTGAGATTATTTAATCGTTAATATTACATTACATTAGTTGTTTTTTATTAATCGATTAAACAATTTTTTTTTGCTAATAAAATAAAATAAATATTAATGTACTGATAATTTTTCTAAACATATTTATGAACATTATTTTAAATTAAACAAAAACAATTATGATATTTAGAATCATATAATGATTGTGACCCTACATTTACGCATGAAGAGATTTGCATCGCGAATTGGGGACGATTCGATCAAATCAGTTTTATGTAAGCGTGCTAGTTAACGCTCCCCTGTCAAGTCCTGCCCCATCATGACTCCGAACGATATACGATGATACACCCTCGGTATGGCGACACGGAAGAAATGATTCCTAGCAAATCAATTAGTTTACACTACGATTATTTTACATTGTTAAAACCAAAGAAAGATATAATGTTATTCAACAGTTAAGAATTTTAATAATACAATGAAATCATTAACTTTTCTATAAGTTTCACAATAAAAATTTTCTTTAATGAAATAAAAATTATAATTATTGTGTGACAGCCAAACAATAATAAAGGAGTATTGTAACAGGAATTCAATACAAGCGGCAGTATCTTCATTCGGCTGTCAACTGGAATCGACGACACACGAAATAAAAACATTTATTACCTTTAATAAATGCATACTCATATTGATTTACGATCAAGCTTTCGGCTCTGAAATCATCGTAAAAATGTAATAAAGCCTTGTTTTATGCAGTAAATTCATAATTTGCAATTCAGATGAAGCTATTATTCTTATTTGCGTCTTGCTTGCAGTGATGTATTAAAATGACTTAGGATTTTATTATCAGACATCAGGCTTTAATAATAGATTGTGAGATCTTTCAAAAATACACATAAATGATTTCAAAAATACACATATTAATTCAGCTACAGGCTATAAATAATATTTCATTTTTATATTTCATATTTAATGTTATAAGAACAAAATTACTTATGAAGGGAAGCTATCTGTCTATTGTACCGTGTGTATTGTAAAGGACTACATTTCGCACCAAAAATTCAAATTGTTTATGTGAATTAAAACTGTAACTCATAACATTCATGTGAGTAAAGTCTAATGGCAAAAACTATTTAGTAGAATATAACTACACATATAGCTGTAGATACAAATTATTCAGAACCCTCAAGAATGACGACATGAAAATTTGGGAGAAAAATAATCTAATGGAGGCATAATATCCATAAGGATATTAAAAATAATTTATAAATGTAACTTTACTTATACAAGTATTAAGTAGGTTAGCAAATTATTTTAGAAATTAAAACGTCCCAGAAATACGACTTATTATAATTCTCCATTTTATTTCTACGATGATAGAAACAATGTTTTATTTTGGATGAAAGCCGTCATTTTATGTGAATCGACTGTATAGTGCGAATTCGCTTTAACCATGTTTATTACCGATTCATACTTTTAGTTCTTATGAGCTTGTCATAAGAGCTATATTTCGTTTGTGTATTTTCTATATACCGGTATTGTAATTTAGTCCATATGCAAAGGAAATAAGAGCGATGTAGGTATAAATAAACCCAGTTAACCCTCGCATGGTGCGGAAGAGGAAGTCGTTAGCTGGTCGCTCTGACCCCTGCGGTGCGACTCCGAATGTCGCATAGGAGTAGCGAAAATATATTCCATTGTTCGGGAACCCCATCCTAGAGTCAAAAATATTTTTAATCAAAAAAAAAGGTTATTAATACAAAAACCCCTAAAGACCACTGAAACTTAAATACGTGAAAAATATTAAAAAAATATTTTTCTCATATCCGAAGAGCCTCAGGTAATTTTTCAACCATAGGAACCCTAAGTTTTATGAAACTTTAATTAAATCTATATCATGCCTTCTTTATAACCTTTTAAAGAGCATATTATAAATACAGTATCAATAATAATAATTAATAATACACATGATAATAGAAAGTGCTTCGTATAGTTTACTTGCTTGCTGTTCAAGGTATAGGATAAAACTTATAGTTTATCCAGCTGCCTGGCTGGTCATGTCTGCCGAAGGACTGATAACCGATGGAGCAGACGAGTCCTAGAATGGAGACCGCGACTCGGCTACCGTAAGGTAGGACGCCCCCCTGCCAGGTGGACTGACGACCTGAAAAAGG
>JAAAKD020000070.1:7145520-7166618 GCA_010014825.2 Danaus melanippus
CCCCCCTGCCAGGTGGACTGACGACCTGAAAAAGGTCGCTGGAGGGGACTGGATGCGGAAGGCGGAGGACCGGGTATTGTGGCGTGAATTGGGAGAGGCCTATGTCCAGCAGTGGACCAAGATTGGCTAAATGAATGAATGACATTTTATATGACGAACTAGATTATTAATGAACCGACTGAGGTACTCGTATACAGATATTGTACTAAAAGTGTCCCAGATGCCTTCATGATGTTATTCTAATACTATCACTACTTACAACCTAATAGCATTGAAATTACTGTTAAAAATTTTTACAAAACTGTTTAAAAACCATTAACATAGATTTCTCTCACATGTATTGTATTCATAGTTTAAATAAAGTCATATAATTGTGCAAGTGGATGGTTTGTTTTCTGTGTGTTAATGTTTGAAATCTACAGTTTGAAATTTATTACAAAACTAGTTAAATACAATAAATGCTATAATGAAGTCAACGTTATTGTTTCAGCTAGTATTTTTTTTATAAAAATTTACTCGATCATAAAATATATATATTTGCATATTACATATGTATATCTTAAAGATCCTCATTAAGTAAAATACTGAAACGCCATTCAGGGTATAAATAAGTCTATAATTTAAGTTCACAGCAGAGGCGATCAAATCTTGAGCGTATTTTAGTGCAGCTAAGTATATCCTGAGACCCAATATGTCCCATAAACTACGAAGCCGGTTTATCGGATTTTCCTGAATATCGCCTTCTACGCTAAAACACTCCTCGCAGTTCCTCGCCTCGCACAGGTATTCAAAATTCTATTTGATAGCACCTGACGAACGTGATTCATCTAAATATAACTGAAACACGGTAAAAGCATCGCATAAAACTGTTCTGAACCTTTTTGTCACCTTTTACATATGAAATGGTATAAAGATTGAAGCTTCATTATTTTGATTACATTTAATAGTTACAATTTCCTTACAAATAAATAATTTACTTTATTTCCGTTTCATCTCAAACGAGAAGAATTGGAGGAATCATCGAAATTAACTTCAAAAATATCGAAAACGAGAGCGAAATATCTAATAAAACAATCGCAATAAATTTTGCTGAACAAAGCAAAATTTCGTAAACAAATCCAACATTAGCAAGTTGAAAGGAGGAAGACGAAAACGAAGGTGCAAATAAAAAGGGAAGGGTTAGCTCGTCACCGCGTCTCAACGAGCGTGTGGAATATCAATGACGACGAGGACTGACTCTCAACTTACATATGTATGGATATGTATTAATATGAATGAAATACGTCTCACATAATATAAAGTGCTTATTATTCTTGTAGCTTACCGTAAAAGTCATCAAACTATCAGTTTCCGTTCCACATATAATTTAATTGATTAAGCGATCCATTCGTAACAAAATAACAAACATTCTCGAAATCATAACATCGGTCCGATTCAACATGGTGGCTTGCAAAGCCTCAGTACAGTACTCAACAAAAAATATCGTCTCATGGAACAGCACAAACGTACTTTTGTCTGTTATTTTTATACTAAACTGCATTGATATTTAAACATTACGACATAAAAATAATAATTATTTTATAAAAGACTTATAACTCAAACAGAATCATAAATTTTTCATCATTTATTTAGAAATGGTCTGACCATAAACGTGAAAGCTGAATTGGTTGGCGCTCCCGGTGACAGATGAGGGCAGGATTGAAAAATACTGGATAGAATATTGTGGGGTCAGAATGAAGTTGTTGAACCAACTACCAAATATATTACGGCGTTAGATGGAAGATGCTAAATGATTATCAAAAATTTTAAAAAGTTATTTGTATGTGATAGAATATCTGGTATAATTTTTATTCACTTATATTTGTTTTATTTAAAGAAAAACAAATGAAACAAACAAAGACTTATTATAAAAGGTTCTATTACAAACTCACTCGAGTTGTTCCCTACACCAGAGACGTCGCATAAATGACGACTAAATCAACTTACTATTAAATTAAACTGATTAAATGATTGCAACATATTACTAATTAGCAATAATATTACAAGCAATGTTTCTTCAAATTTTATTTTATATATTTTTTTATCTAAAGCTAGGTATAGAAAATTCAAAAAGATATTCGTGTGTGTGAAATAAAGTTTATCCAGCTTTTCACAATCATTGTTTTATAAATTTTATTTACATCACTAATAATATGATGTATTAAAAATATTAATTGATTTGTATACTTTAGGTTCTTGGTTTAGATAGTTTGTTTCAATGATATAAGTAACTAATTAGAAAAGTATTGGCACCATATACATACATATTTCAATGTTCTGTATCCGTACACATTACCATATTCTAGTAGTAAAAGTTGTGAATGATTCATACTAAACGTGGTTATGTCGCCTCTGTATTTTATTTTTATTACTTTTGATATTTACATTGAAATATTGCTCTATGAGTATAGCACATTCTCTATTTCCATTTCTCGATAAAAACTTGATGAAAGCAAATATTCAGTAATCATGTTTAATATATCATTTATGATATCTGAAATGTTGTTCTACAAAATTCCTAATTGTGTATTATATGTCTCTCGCATGTGTGATACATACTTACATATAAGTACATCCGTTACTTAGTCCATAAGACGTTATTGATCCAGCTATACTTTTGTAGTAATAGTATTTTCTATGAAATTTTAAAATTCAATTAATAAAATTTTGCCAGAACCTATCCAACCTTTAAATAAACATGATTTATATATAGTATTCAGTTGAGTCTTCAATCAATGACAAACTCTACTTTGATTTTTCTTTTAAATCAATATCCCTGCAGCCTCAAGAAACCGATTTCTTAATATTCTTCTCTAGATGTTATCAATCGAGGCTGTGTACCAAGAGTGTTGGTTTGTAAGGACGTCCATTTTGATTCGTTTTAATCGCTTTAAAAAGACTGTTTACATAGGTGGTTTAAAGGAGGGGACCTAGCACCGGATCTTTAGCTGTGGTTTAATGATTTTGCTATTTGTATCACCAACATTTAGTGAGCTTGGTCTATCATGGAGACAGTTCTTATATCATGACAAGAAATTCCTTCAAAATCCACTTTGATGTAGTGACTGTTAAAGAATATCGTGTTTTGAGTTATCAAATACCTTACCTTAATCTACAAATACTATATATATTCTCAGAGTCTTATTACGATCGTGGATCACTTTTACAAGGCTGAAAGCTCAGCAAATGGAATCATACACTTTCAAAGAGCATACTATATTATCAATTTGTTTAAACTCTATTAGATTTCGGACGCTTTACAATTATTAATAGGTGTTTTATACTTATGAATAACATGCACATGTGTTTGAATGTCTGAACATGCAACTATCACTATGCAGTGAATAGCCAGTGTCATTCCGATGGCCGCTGTGTGGAGGTATAATAAAACATTACTTAAAGTGAAAAAGTTTGATGATATGAAAACATAAAAGGTTACTATTATGTAGTAGAAACTTTAGAAACCGTTTACTTTTATTCAGTTTTCAATCTCATTAGTATCCTCTCGTAACTAGGTCATCGTCTTTATTAGTAATATTAGAACATGGAAGTACCTATATTTTTTAAATTTGACTAATATTTCACTATTTTAAAGTATTAGCTTAGGAATAATGGAACATTCCATTGCCTTTAGCGCGTACGAATCTTCACCTTCATCTTTTTGAGCTTTAATACATAATTTCTTGAACCAAACGTATTAATTACTTTTTCATTCTTGTTTAGTATTTAATAAAATTTTCGTATTCATTTCAGTAAATGCTTCTCTTACACATATTAATATATATTGTTATTTTTATCTGTTGAATAAAAGACTAAAACTATATTTATTGTTTTTTGAACCCGCTGTTACACAAGAGTGCTAAGTCACTTAATTTCTGAGTTCAAATTTCAAACCGGTTTGCATGTGAATCTCAACTTTTCTAATTTGAAGTCGATGTACAATTTGTACTCAATCAATTCGAGTCATGCAACAAGTCATGAACATGTCGAGTTTTGACATTATCACTTCTACCAAGTCACTAATTTCTTCATTATTTTTTTGAGACACATCTGCATCTTCATTTCTTTGGTTCGAGATCTCAAAGTTGGTTGGTTGGTTGGTTTTCTGCAATGCATACATGCAGTCTACTACTTCATCGTATTTTTCACTGTAAAATATTAGTGATTCATTTTGTGACCGAACTCTTCTTTATAACATTAACATTTTCTATTTATTTTGAAATATTACGAAGCAATATCTTGACCTTGATCTTTATCTTTCCCGACTGTAATGATAAATACAATTATTATTTTGACTCTGTTTGACATTCGTGGTGAATCCAATCAAGACTGGATTCCAATCTCAGTGCAATGATTTCTTTATTTGTTTAACTGATACATTTATTATAGAATTGCACAATTCTTTCACATTTATAACCTTTCAATCCCGGAGGTGTTTTAGTTATGGATTTATTAGACACATTACATTACGAAGTGTGAACTTATGAATTACTACTACTTATTAACTTGATGACTTGGCGACGATTAATTACCTAATTTAAGCCTTGTACATTACAAAGTATAAATATGCCTCATTTCAATTTATTTATTTACCTTTTTTGATGATGTACCTAATTTTATCAAAGTTTATTTTTATCTCATTTATTCCTGATTAAATCTTTGTTTGAGAAAAAAAACTTTGAAAATGAAAATTTCTTCCAAGCTGTGCGCATGGTAACGTTTTAACGATTAATAATCTTTTCATTCTCTTTCAAATTTTTCTCATATGTGATGATACCGATCTGGTTATATGCAAAGAATTATCATAGTTTAAATAAAAAAAAAACTTACAAAAAATAGGAACACAAAAGCAAAAAATAGTTTGACACTTAAATACTATTTCTTAACTTAGCCTATCTAATAATAAATTCTAAATATCCTTTTTTGAAGTCATTTGAAAACACTAACACAGTCTATAACAAAGGCCGTCGTGGAACACACTTGGGTTTTAGTGGGTAGTGGAAACGAGTCCCACATACCCCGCTATCCTAAAAAACGGCGAGGATGCGTAAACGCGTTTTCCCAAGAAAAAAAAAATAATAAAAGTCTATAACTTGCTTCATAAAAACAAGTGTTTTAGTTTATTTTATCTCTTTAAGATAATTGAATAATTATTAGATTGTGTGCAATGATATTTTCAGTTGACAAAAAATATCAACAGCGACTATAACTATGTATATACATAAATATTCAGAACAATGACCTTTTTTGTTATTTTAGCTTCTTGATATTAACAAGAATGTACCGAAAAATATCGTAACATTTGTAATATGTCTAATTAAGGGAAAAAACAGCAAACCCAAACCAATTGAGAATAATAAAAATTCTTCAAGTGTAGTATTTCGGGAATTTTATAGCTATAAAACGATGACTTCGGCACTTCGTTATTTGAATTCTCAAATGAAAAAAGGCTCGTCGCTGGTCAAATTGACGTCAGTTACCGGCTTTGCATTTAACATGTATATGATTGTTGCTAACTTTTATCGTGTCACTTAATGTTGTTAGGGTGTAAAAAAATAATGACAAACAATATATAAAATCCAGTAAGCTGGATTAGGATATGTCGTAGTGGTTGAACACGTCCTTACTAGCATTACGGGGAGTTGGCAGGCGTACATTCACACTATATTAAACTATACTGTTTTGTCTAAAATGAGATTAATTTTCAAAGCCATTGAAAATAATATATTTTCTATAGATATAAAACGCATATATAATAAACAGTATTATTTTAAGACAAACTCAAAAACCCATCACAAAAAGAAAAACAAAGTGAAAAGAGGAAAAGAATATACACTAGAATAAAATAGACATAAAGATAGGACAATCAAAGGAACTCAACTAACAGAATCGAAACTTCTTAGCATTCCATGAATTACAACTACTGTGCTGGTGCCTGGTCCATCGCGTATCAGGGAATTGAGCTTCAACAATCCCTGGCACTTGCGACCCAGGTGTAGGTGTAAGGGGCTCCTATCTAACGAGAGTTAAAAGCTAATGCTTACCTCCACTGTCCACGCACCTCTCACTACCTGACCAAATTTGAAACGAACCCACCAGGGCGGCCTTTGAAGTACGTTCTAAGAATGAATCGATATTAGATCTGGGCAGAACCAAGTCTTTTAGTAGGTTGTAGAGAGATTTGGCTGTTATAACTCTCGCTCCCACTTCTATCGCGTATCAAATTTACAACAAACTTATTCTTAGAGAGTTCGAAATATTTGTTGACCTTGATGTCATGGTCTTTGGGGATGTTGGTTTTCCAAAGAACCATGAGCTTTATTAGCACAACGTGCTTTAAAATTCGCGAATAGAAAAATATGTCTGGTCTGGACCAATATCCTCTGGATTTTATATTACCTCTCACACTTATCCTTTATTGTAATTAAATCCGGAGCCGCTTTAGAATTAATAAAATAAGAAAGTAAAGAAGTTACGGAATTGGTATTCTGATCTGGGTCGCAAATTTTTTTTTTGACTGTACCAAATCATTATCCGTCTTCTCCAGTCATTGTGAACTAAGATCACTTTACGATCTTCAGAACTTTGGAAGTTTAAGTTACTTAAAGGTTTTCAATATGAACTTGACTCCATTTAAGTATCTCACTTCTATGTAATGTATTCATCTCCGTTCATAGACGCATATTTATTATGTTTGTAAATATTACGTGAGTCGTTTACGTCAATTACTTTTCATTAATATGAGAGGGGAGACCGTAGCGGGATAACATCAGAATACAAATCTGCGTTCGATGTAAATACAAACGATGAGATGGAAGCTGCGTTAATCACACTGAGTAAGTCTAAAGAAACGATACCCACGAAAATAACAAAATCTTAAGGGATACACAGAAATCTTACTTAATGTGTGAAGTAATGTGTAAGTGCAGCTTACGACCTTCAATGCAAACAAATACAATAAAAAATCATTTTATTTCGTTGAACTAATTATTAAATTTACCTTTTTATACTCAGTCCATATTTTAGTACATTTACCATTTTATTTTATTAGATGTTAATCTATAGTCAGTGTCAACTTTACCAATAAATATAAATTGTCTATGATTCTGTGGTTTAACAAGTGAAGTTTTTTTTCATTATAACTCTTTTATTTTATAATAAAGATTACATTTTTTTTATTTCTTTCATCTTTCTTATCTTAGCAATACGATTAATTAAATGCGAGAACTAATATTTTTTTTTAACTATTCAGTATAAAAGCAATAAGTTTCTATGGCATATCGTATTTTTGGCATAAATCGTACTTAGCTCAAGGGTCTTCTAATGAATGCGTTCGAAGGGCTCCGATGAATATTTAGATTTATAGACACCACGGCCCCGTCTGTGCCAGCTTGTGAAATTAATTTTAGTAGGTAACTTTCTTGTGACTGTCATTTTATTAATCCATAGGTAGCTTATTCTCCTATTACTAAAGACACACATTTCACATTGAACAAATCGTTTTGATGTGTGTTTTTGCATCCTATTAGGAAATAATTTCAACATCTTAATGTTAGTATAAATAACAAAATATATTTTAATTTTCTTTCCAGTCACCTGCTTCCAGCCGACTTAAGTAACAGAAATCAGAATGACTCAAAGATAGTCCAATTACTTGAAGTACTCTTGTTCGCTTTATGTTTTGTTTCCATTATTTTTTCATCCTCTTATCATGTTATCTTCTTTTCGATTTTTAAATTGGATTACTTGTCAGACGCAAAAATATTTAATTGATAAGTTGTCTCAAGTATGTTGCCTTATATGTATATCAAATTAGTTAAGATAATCTAAGATATATTTAATATTTGTTTTCTTTTTTATCATCCTGTATATGATTCACTCTTGTTGTTTATTGTAATCCGTTTAAATCTCCATGGTATATCCAACGACAACAACAACAACACGTATCATCCTTTCAAAGGCCGTGGCTCTCTTTGTTGCGACATATTGCTTCCGCCTCCATCTATTCATATTAAAAATTGACTCCCTCTTACTCCTCCGCTCCTACACGGTTCCCTCTCAAATTTTGACTTTTAATGAGTTTCTCTTTGTAAAGTAAACAAATTACCTTTATGTCCGAACACTTTGCATTTATTTATTTCGCTTTGAATTCTGTCGCTATATGAGTGCTCAAACGAAACTGCAATTTTACTTTTAAAGTCTCGTTACATTCAATTTGCCATGGGAAGTGTTATATTTTTTTATTATTATAAATGTTCATGAACTTTTACTACCACGAAGTCATTTCAACAGAAGATTTTAGGTTTTAGTTTATTTCCAAAAAAATATTAAAAGATACTTGAACGATAACAATGAGTTTTATCAGTCGCTGCCTCGCTGGAGCATTCGTAACAATTAATAAGTTATAATGATCTCATATCAGTTATATAATCATTATTATGTAAGTCTCTTCTTTACTACTTTATTTTTTCTTCTGATTTTCATGATTTATATTCAAAAACAATAGAAATAAAATTTTAACTTGATTTGTTATATTAGTTTATGATTCATTTTACAGGTTTTAGTAAAAGTAGAACTAATCTATACACTACCAGAATTTTTGTTCGTTGCAATAAAAATATGATTATGTTTAATTATTAATTTAATAAGATCTAACATTTTCGCGAGCTTTATTTATTTAAATGAAACTAATATTTTTCGGATTATGATATTCAACATTATTTTTGTAAAAAACTACATACTTCCGACGTTTCGGTTTCTTTCCACCAATCGTGATCACGGGCAGACGAAATGTGAATATCTGTCAGTTAGATTGATTATTTATCACCTACCGCCATGGATGTCTTAATTTTCTGGCTTACCGCTCTGGATGCCGGCAGAATGCGCAGGATCTCGGGACACCGTGAGGGAAGTTTTATTTTTTAGAGTGTATTTAGTTACATACCTTACATTTGTTTGTTGTGATGTTTTCTATTACATATGAAAATTTAAGTTATACATATATACTAAAGTACTCTAAACCTGATATGAAAAAACACGAGTGTAAGTTGGCCATAAGACTTACTTTTGCTTTTCTTTAATACGTCCCATTTGTTTTCGGCATCTGCTATCCAAAACAAGAATGCGGTAAAAGTTGGAGCGAGAGGTATAACAGCGAAATCTCTCTACAACCTACTAAAAGACTTGGGCCTGTCCAGAACTCATATTAATACATTTCTGGAACGTACATCGAACTAGTAGGGTCTTTTCAAATTTGGTTAGGTAGAGAGAGGAGCTTAGACAGTGGAGGTGAGCCTTTAACGCGCGTTAGATAAAGGTCCCCTTAAAGCTACACTTGGGTCGCAAGTCCCAAGCACTGTTGAAGCTCCTCTCCCTGCAACGCAATGGACCCGGCACCCGCACGGTGAATCCATTGAATGCTAAGAGGTTTCGTCTCTTCGCGAAAATATTGTTCGCCTTCCAGTGATCAGTGATAAATGTATCTACCTACAACAACATCACACAAAAACTCAGTTTGGTTTTTAAATATTTCAAAGTCATTTAAATTAATAAAACATTGTGGTTAATTTATTATCATTACAAATTAATAAAGACGGCAATTAGTGCACGTTTAATATCTTACGAATATATTTTGTATTGATGCCTGATAAACAAAACCACTCGATTACCACAAAAAATAATTTTGCTAAGTAAATAACACTCGTTACACTATTTTATTCAAGGATTGTAATCTATTTCAACAGCTTTCTAATACTTGATACTTTATTATCAGTAATTGATTATTATTGTATCTAAAGAAATAACTGTAATGAAACCTATTTATTTAACATGTTGCACCTTGGACACCTACTAATGATATTTTTTTTAATAGTTTAGAATTAGTCAAAATCGCAAAATGTTAGAATGTTGATTTAAAGGAAATAGAGTATGAACTAATATTTAATCTCACATTGTTTTCAAATATATATATATACATAAATATATTAAATTATCATCAAACTATACACTGAATTATATTGAAAGTACAGTAGTGCTCACATTAAACGAGGAATGACGATGAAAATAAAATTAAGGGACTGTATCATTAATGATGACAAAAATTTAAAAATATTAATAAATACTAAGAGATTAGGCATTCAGTTATTTGAATGAATAATAGGGGGTTCCGTCCTTTCCTACTGAGGAGATCGTCAGAAGAGGGTTACCAACTTTTTATCATCTCGTGGTTTGAAATAAATATAAAAAACAAAACCAAATTAAGACACAGAGACAGTGTTATTGTAATTATTAAAACTCGATTCCTAAGCAACTTCAGTATAACGAAAATAACATTGTTTATCGATGTAAAAATGAATATTTTCAAAACCAATACATTATCGTATGGTCTCAATCAGATTCATATAAACTTATTATCATCGCAATAATTACATTGAAAATAGGATTATAACATTTACATCTAATTATAATGTATCGTTCAATAAACTTATCGCGATGTCAGATATTATTAAAATGTCATTAACTAATTAATACGCAATAAATGTCGATATAAATATACAACATAACATTAAACGAAACGTGTAAAATATCGATCGAGTAAAGTGCGATAAATTTGTTTTATTTGATATGAGTTTATTATTGGAGTTTCTATCTACAGCGACTGATACACATCTGCTCTGAGAACGAATTCTTTTTACGCAGTTTAATATTAAAATAAGATAAAACCAGCTCGATTTGGAAAAATACTGCTACTGGGAATGAAATTAAATAATAAAAAAAAATATACAACAGTCAAAAAATAAGATTATAACCTAACATGACGAGTGAAAAGAATCCTTACCTTGAGTCTGTAAGTTTTCGTCGGTCAATAACGCATCTATTAGAAAACACTTTGAATAAATATAAAAAAAAAAACACAAATAGTTTAATTCACATGTTATGTTATAATTGGATATAAAAGTACATGAGTATAAAAGTGAAAAGTCGTTTGAGATGATCGTAAACACTTCATAGGAAGGTGTGAGCTGTGAGGTACGTATGAGGCGGTCAACTGTGAAAAGCGTCATGTTGAACTGTATAACATAAAAATGTATTGATTATTTTATTAATACAAACTTAAAAAAGCATCTTACAAGTTCATTTAAACCTTTTGGAGCTTGTTTAACATTCAATACGTGATTTTGTACATAAGTTATAAGTCTGTGCCGGACCGACAGAGATAAGATATTCGCACATAAAAATTATATGTTTTAATTTGTCTTGTTATTACTAAAATTTAAGCATGTCAACACAATAAAAAACTGTAGACTTTTGTCAATTTTCAACAAGTTTCTTGAAAATAATAAGATCTAAGAGTTTCGCGAGTAACCATTTAAATAAAACCAATATTTTCGGATTACTGAGCGTTATTTCATTATTTTTATTAAATCTCGTCTGCCCGTTATCACGGTTGCTGCAAAGTAACCGGTACGTCGCGAGTATGTAGTTTTTTTTTTCAATAATAAAATAGGTAATAGCAATCAGAAACTATTAGTTTCATTTAAACCTTGAAAATAAGAAAATTATTTTTATATTTCAATGTACATAGGGTTTAAAAAATATAAAAATAAAAATTATTAATAATAATAATAATAATAATAATAATAATAATAATAATAATAATAATAATAATAATAATAATAGAAGCCGTTTATTTCTTCCATTAGAACAGGGATTTAAAACTATGAAAAAAAGAAAAGATATTTAAAGTTACATTAATGTTTAAAAAAAAATGTTGAAACAAAGTTAAAACTTTACTGTACATACGGTTATGTATACACATATATTCTATCGTCGTTGATCATGAATTTTTTTAAAAACAAAAATATCTGGCTAGAAACTGTTCACTACAATTTTCTATATAAACTTAATAAGCATTACAGTAGCTAGTTTGTTCAGCTGTAATAAATATTTACATTCTATGTATTTATTGCAAAATATTCAAATGTGTGAACATGAAAGTAATCGTTTCAGTAGAGAGTAACGCGATATAAACCCTTTGACGAAGAGAGGAGACAATGAACATGACAACTGGTGAGCCCCTATGAGCCACTGCAAACATGCCCTCATACACTTGTTTATTTTAATTTAAGGGCTTTACAAGAAATTATATTTTCGATCATCCTTTTACAAATATTTGATTTAGAACATGCGAATATAATTGATATACATAAAAATAATTATATCATTCCATGTTTCGATTGATGATAAAGCGATTATGACACAGTTACTACATAATACCTTAAATAACATCGTTATTATCATATAACGGATGACATAATTCATGAAAATTTTCAGTAGGTATAAAGACAACTAAGCGTAAGTAAAAGTTAAAACATTATTAATGATAGTAATTTTGTCATTGTAATGACAGACAGATTATAAATTAATTCGACGGGCGTTAACGGAATTTAGTTACTGTTTCAGTTGTTAGTTAGTTAGTTCATAGATTAATGAATGGGAAAGAATTCTGTAACAAAAAGAAATCAATATCTTTGAATAAGGTTTAAGTTAAATTTATAATAAACACGCGTTCCGTTACAATATGATAGACTCTTAAAGTAATAGTTATCATCAAACAGGGATTTCTAATCCATTTTATCAGCTTATAGTTATTATCAGTATGTAATTTACGGTCGTCCATAACAAAGATATAAGGATTTAAATTATCGTATAATAGATATTGCATGATTATCATTATCATTCTAATTTGATTGAGTGTAAGGAACAATAACATAAAATAACTATGTATTCTCTTTCAATGTTTATCGGGGAGTTTCAATGTTTCCTCTGTACAGACATTAAAGACAGCCACCGTCGGTCCCTCCCCCTGCTGCGGATATTAAACTCCGGCGACTCAACCCTAATTAACATGTCTCCCTCCGGCCTCCGGCCAGGGTAGTCATTTTTAAGAGCCAGTTTTTCTTTGTCAGCCTGGAACGCGATAAACTCCGAAGAACGAAATTCTTCACAGTCATTATTGCGCGCCTTTGTGTCCACAATTAGAGACTCAGCATGCCGACTCTTAAATTAATCACAATGGTAAATAAGACACTGTTAGCTTTAATATCCTTTTATTCAGAAATTTGAGTTAATAACTTTATTTTAGTTATAAATTCATTCTAGCGTTATATCTAAACAACCTGCTTGCAAGTACAGTCTGGGCCGTGAAGCCTCCGCCTCGCGTCTAACAATTTACAACTACCTTTCATAAATTATATATTTAACTATATATAAATATATATTATATACTTTACATGGATCACTTCAGTTGCATTGCTTATTGCTATAGTGAATTGCCGTGGCGTTGTCTTTCCGGCACTAGAATGCCTCAGACTTTACCTTCAAATATCAAAAACTTTAGAAAGTTGTAACAAATGAAACTAAAATAATTGTTGCACTAAGAGAATAATTTCAACAACAGAAATTAAGATCTTTTTAATTGTTTATTTACACGGTATACTGTATGTAGAAAAATTATTACAAAAAAAATACTAAAAGATGGGCTAAGATAATGTAGATTCCATATTTATACTTAAATTCGCTTATATTTTAAATCGATTCCAATGAGACCAAATCATTTGAGAAAAGACATTACAAATACTTTAAGAATAAATAAGGAATAGATCAATTAACTAGGCTGTCTTAAAATGTTTTCAAACGAAGACGGTGTACTAAACGTCTCGCTGTAATAATTACCTGTCACATAATTCGTACTGTTTCCCAAATCGATTTTCGATACTATTTATATAATTGCATGTCATAATTTGGCACAAATTTTATGAAGTTCTATGTAAAAATTCCTTTAAAATACAGATATCACAAGTAATCAAATAGGATAATTTTAGAAAATGTCCATCACTATATTACAATAATAATATAATTATTAAAATTAACCTAAATATAAAGAAAAGAAATTTCAAGGCCATACGTACCATCTCGGGCCATAAAGACTACAAGGCATGTTTATATTATACAAATGGATACAAAATATCAGGCAAGGACACAAGTGACAGATGTAGCTATAAAACAATATCCTTAGTATATTCTGAAACTAAAAGACGACGCTTTTTACGATTTTTAGTCACAAATTTTAAATCTCATAATATTGACGAAAACTTATGGCTAAAAATCGTTGCAATGTACAGTATAAAGCTTGGCTCGTACTAAGGTTATAACTCACCCGGGGGACAGCCTTGGACGGATCGTACTTAAGACAAAATGATGACAGGATTGAAGTGTGGATTGTTATCATACTACATATGTATGTATATATAATAATAGTACATACAGCTCTTGTGATCAGATGTGATGAGATAAATTGAGGGGACTAGAATTAATTCATCGTATGACTAGTTATAATATATAAGATTATAAATTATAATCAGTACAAAATTACTTCTCCAGCCTTGTTTACTTTAATACGAACATGAAACCTTTATGAAATCGAAAAGGTATAGATAAATAAAAACTAATTTACTCGTTACAGATTTGAAATTGAGATGTGCCACACATCTAAGGGAGATTGGAATAGTGTTGTGGCTGAGCGGATCGCAGACCCGCAGCAAGACGAGGCGCCAGCGGCTGATATTCCTTACCAGAGCGCGGCCGCAGTGTGCTCGTCGTCTGACGCAATACCCTTATCACATTTATAAATATATTAGTGATTTTTAGATACAATATACTGTTACGGTAGTTATGATCCGTTTTGTTTAAAACTCTAATGAATAATTAAATTGTATTTCAGCATTATACCAAAACAAATCTATTAATTAATAACATTACTTCAACAGTTACATTGAGCCTCACTGAAAACAGTTACACATTTAGTTAGCTCACGGAATTAAAACATATAGCTTTACCTCATAGTGATTGGTGTATCAGATGATGAATGTGAAGAACAAATAGATAGCGTCTCGATGTAGTCTGACATATCAGAGGTACCGCTGGACGTACTATTTGTATCCATAACTACTATAAATAAAAATCCGAATAATATTATTTAATACTAGATATATATTTTCTTTTTAGTATTTATAAGTGAGTTTCTTACCTCTTAATGGCTTAACATTAAGAACTGGAACTTCTGCCTCGGCAGAACAACACTTGTGCGTTGTCGGGGGGGAATTTCTTGTACCCCCAGAAGATCTTGAGCGACGAACAGGTGTGCTTCTTGGAGAGTCGATGGCTCTCCTAGCAGTACGATATCGACGTCTTGTTGCTGCTGTAGTTGCAGGAAGTTCAAAATCTGCAGCTCCAGGCGCTGTTTCTCCACGTAATGACCAACTTGAAACTCCTGAATCATTAGAACTTGATGAATCCCTATTTCCACCAGCTGTAACTGTTATGCCAGCTTTTACTTTCGATGCTTCAGAGCTATCAGCATCTGAATGTTTACTGGTAGCACAATCACAGGTTGCACTGGTTTCGCGAATTCCTATATCACGTAAAGTTTCTATAGACGACGCTGAACCTCTGCTACCTACACTTCCGTCGAATTCCTTAACATCATCAAGAAATCTTGAAGAATCAGCTGAACTTGAACGTTTTCGATATTCAGGACGATTGTGAGCAGGACGTAGCTCTACATGTTCTCCTACAGAGGTCATACTAGGCTGAGTCTTTTCAGGACCACATAATGTTGGGTTGCTAGCTGATTTTTCGTCAAGCAGCCTATTAATAGGACTTTTTGTTGGGTATTTTAAAGTATGAAAACCAAAAGTTCCTATTGGTGACATTGGGGTATACCCAGAAGGCAGTGATTTTTCTGGTTCACATTTATTGTTTTCTAACGAATTTGGTTCCATCATTAGATATTCGTCATTGTTTTTTTTTCTTTGATTAGGGCCACATTCTTGTGGGTGACCACATTTTCTACACATTGTTTTATCTCCTATCGTTGTAAGACACATCATTGGTCTTAAATTAGAACTTAGCGCATCAAGTTCTGACTGGGTGACACCAGCTTTTCTTAAAAGATCTTTGGCATTTTCATAATGTTCTAAGGAAAGCGCAAAATTTAAATTTTCGTAGTTAGCATGAGGGCCTTCATCTACTTCAATGGAATTTAAATCTCGAGTGTGTGTCATTTGATTTTCAGTATATAGATAAATATCTTGAGCTTTCCTTTTTGTTTTTCTAGAAAGATCAACAGTTGCATATAATGCACTACGTTCATTTATGTTTGGTTTTAAATTTTCCTTGTTTGGCACTGTTGTTTCCTTTTCCTCTACACTTCTTTTACAATATGGAAGTTTAATCCAGTTGTTTGCCCAATCCGTTACTCTCTGACAAGGACAACTGACTGGTTGTAAATTCTCATCTGTATCTACAATTGTTGGTTGCTTTACTTTCTTACCCAACTTTAGTAAGCATCCACAAGGTTTCTTTAGTATAAGAATATTCGTAGTGGAACTTTTAGTTATTTTGAATAGTTCATTATTAAGACATTCTTTCAGGCGTTTTGGCGTATCATAATATTCTCCGTCAATCTAAAACATCATACAATTTCATGTCTCAATCTTATTGATTAAAAATAAATAATGAAAAAAATTTATATATATTTACCTCGGTAGATGGTATTTTTGGTACGTCATAATTATCATAAGGATCGACATTCGTTGAAGTGTTTTCTCCAATTGATGATAGCTGTGCATGGCTGAATGATCTTATTGGTAATGGCATTGGTGGTTTCCTGGTAATATTTAACTCTAATTTAGAAGGTTTCGGAGGACGATCAGGAGGCTGTTCTAACGAACATCGACATACTTCTTCTACCTGATTTTCTTTACGTGTTTTAAAATCACTACCACCAAGTGCATCATTTGTAAAAATATCACTGTTAGTTTCATCCACCGCTTCCATAGTCCAAGCAGGACTGAAATGTTTTGCACCTGGTGTTAAAGCAGCTGTAGATGATCTGGATAAAGCACCTAATTTTGATATACAGCTCATACATCTTTCAAGCATAACATTCCCATTGCCATTCCATGGGTTCATATCTGTTCCATCGAAGTTTTCATTTACAGATACCGTATCCCCTAGACCCATTTCGTTAATATTTGTTCTCTCAGTGGAAGGCCAGTAAGGTGATATTGCACCTATTTCATCTAAACAAGGATCTTCATACACACGTAAATCAGAAGGAGGAAGAGATCGGTCAATGGTATTAAGTTCTAATCTTCGAAGATCAGTCTTTTTTAATGACTTGCTAGATGATGGACTATTTACACCTAAGAAGAAAACAATGTAAAACTATTTTTGAATCATTTTTATTGTAATTTCATATAATTCATAAAATAAGACAATTACCTTCAGTTTTTCTATTATCCAGTGGACGTCTCCTAGGTGATAATTGACCCCTAGAAGCTAAATCAAAATCTTTTGCAATTTTAGTTGCTTGATCGGTAAGTAACACGTGTAGTCCTTCACCTTTCCCACAATGCGACCCACCCTCAAAACAGAATCTACCATCGATGACACCATACCGTCTACACAAAGAACACGTTAATTTTATTAATAAAAGATACAAATATATTTGATGGATCCGATAATTTTACCTCAGGTGTGCAATCTCCCACACTCCGAGAAGTCTTGGAGGTACACCAGAAGTTAGTGCAAATCTACTTTGATGGAGATGTAGTCGAGCCGGACCAGCAGGTAGTCGCTTGCCGGTTGCAGACCCACTCGCAGAACCCACTAACACAAGGTGTTGTATTGCTTCACCTAGTTGAGCGTTAACTTTAACCTTAAAATAAATAAAGTACTGAAATATAATATGTTTTTTTACCCACAATAATAATAATAATTTATAAATCAATGTTATTTTTTAATATTTTTTTTTGCTTAACGAGATAACAGTAATTAATGTACTCACTGATATATTAAATCATATTAAATCGTTTTAGAAGCATCTATATATATATTTTTAGTACCTGCCACTGTATTAGCCGTTCACGTGTTTCAAAAGCTAAAACTGCAGTAAAGTCTCGGCACAGAAGAGCGATCGTGTGTGAGTGTTTGTCTAGAGTGAAGCCAACCTCGCAGCCGAGATACTGTTGCAATGAGAGGGAAGCTTTGCTCGGTGCACCGCCCCATCGGCTCTTAGAGTCCCGGTACACTTGTAGATGAACGCAGTCTAAGTAGAAGAAAGTAATTTATGGAGGGCAGACACATATTGCATTCTGACAAATTTACCCCAAAATAATTATCACGTTGTATTGTATTTTTGGTTATTAATAAAAAAATTGCTGTTTTTGTACCTCGAATACAGAAACACAGAAGCACAATGTCGTTGGTCAAAAAATTAAAAACATGCTTTCTAGTACAGCTACAAAATTTGAAAAACTTACTAAGTTTATAATTTAAAAGATAACAAAGAAACATTACGGGAATAACAGAAGCAACATTTTTTAATCACATAAATATGTGATTTTAGGTAAAATAGTTTTTGAAGAAAACAGCGTATTTTAAATTAGTATTTAGACTGGAGATAGTGCGTTATTTAGAATACCTCTAGTTTTTCTTTGTAAACAACTTTTATTTCATTCAATTCGGTACTTTAACAAACATATCTGTACCTAATACAAGCTACGACTATATGCAACCAATCATCGATCTTTAATAAAAAACGAAAGATAATCATACCATTAAGTTTATAAAACCAAGCAAGCCTTAGAAAGTCCTTCTACCGTCAGATAATATTCATAAAGGAGTAAGTTATGAGTGAGAATACAACTAATATATTTCCGTGGATCGACCGATATGTCACCTCTAATACATTTTTTAATTTCCAAATCAAACATTTAGTTTACTCTTTTTAAATTAAATGTTATATGTTTCGTATAATAAAGTGGAACTGTAATGGCACGACGAGTACGTGTCGGTTGAAATGTCGTCAATGCAACAACGAAACATTGTTTAAAGGCTATTTACCTCCCGGCAGCTCGTCCGCATAAAGCTCTATCGACTGACAAGTTTGAAAGTAATATGATCTTCAATGTATGTATCTTTTGTAACTGATTTGCTTTTACTATTTGCTGAATGGATATCACCATAAACTTGACCATTTGGATAAACTGAGTTGTAATGAACTAGAAAATTAAGACTTTTATCATAAAAATGTGGTTAGAAATAAAAACTATTACTTTTATGACATTTCACCTGAAAAAGATAGTTTTTGTGAAATTTATTCAATCCAGAAAAATCATTGACTAAATAAAGAAAAAGGACAAATCACCATTTTCATCAGTTTTATTCCTTTGGTCGGGAGTCCCTTACTTGTCAAAAAATTATCTACCTTGCTACTTGTATTTCCATCGACTGAGTTATTTTTTACTTCAAGTACAAAAGCGGAAAGTAAGATGCTACTATATTTCAAATTTAAGGGATAATTCTTATGTTCAGCTACAAATACAGTTATATTAATGAAGTTCTAAATAAGTAATATGATTACATATGTATATAATAGTATATGTGTCGAAGTGTCTTTAAAAACATATAAACCCAGACTAATAAATTGAACTCAAAATTTATCCACATTATTTTAGTGAACGTGAATATTTTGTTTAATTGTGAAGAAAACTACTTTTTAATAATATAATATAACGATATTGTAATGACACAGTCTCTTAATTTCAAATTTAAATTAGTGGTGAGTCCGTTTAAATGACGTAATACAATGAATGCCCTGTCACCAATTAATACGTTTAAATAATACGGACTTAAATTAAAACGCGATCGTTAGAGGCGTGGGTGCAATTTGTGTTTTAGTTGGAGCAGTTTAATTAATGAGTGCGTTGCCTTCAGCTCAGCGCCAGAACACCGCTGGCAAACGTAGTCGCTTGTCTGTGGTCTGTTTCATTTATATCAATGCGTCTTGTATTATATGACAGTAAATAGATACTTAACTAAAGAATTCGAATTAAGAAGCTGCCAAATATAACCTACAAGTGTAAGTAATACAGGAAACCTATATACCGACATTTAACTTATAGAACTGATTTTATTCTATGAACCAGGTATAAAATTAAAAAATCAGTCATCATTAGGAGTATGTTCTCATTAATATTTATCACAATCAGTAATATACAACTACAGCAACTGCGACCCTCCTCCAGCTCGTGCTCTGCATACCCGACGCGATCACTCCCTACATGCTCAGACACCAAACCGGAGTTACCGAGAGGTCACGTGTCGTGCCGTGACTCATAACAAACAAATCTCAATGTGAACGTTATTAAACAGTACTAATAACAAATTATTTTATAAAAATATAAATTTGCTTCTTTCCCTATCCTCACTGGAGCCCAGACCGTAAATGAGAAATCTCTATCTATATACCAAATAGCAGAAAAGTTTTCTATTTTACATATAAACAAATAAAACGCTGTTCTCAAGAATTTTCTTGTTATAAAATATAATATACAATGTTCTATGATAAAGAATATTATTGACATTTACGCAGTTAAGTTTAAAAAATATAGAAAAGTATTGAAAAATTGCAAATGTTCAGATTTTAAAATACTGAACTGTCATATTAATTATTTCTACCATTCATATTTTCAGAAAGTTTATAAAAACAAACTTAGGTGACGTTGTTTATGGCCATGTGTCGGCATTGAAGATTTGATATCAGTTTTCCTTCAATATAATATACATATGTACACATGAAGACAGTACACAGCTTAAATACGTCCGCTGGTACACGTATGCGGTCTTTGTACATGTGTTACAAAGTATATAGTAGACCTCTCGCACACTTGATGATTGACATCGTTAAACTCCCCGGGAATTGATATAATAATATGGAATTGATATAATTTAACCATAGTGTAATAAGATAAAATACGTGTTCTATTTCTTTTTGCTGCTATGTATCACTAGACGTTTTGCTGCTAAATAATATGTTCTCATAAAGTAATAATTAATAGAGATCCAACAGAAAGATTCACAATTTGATTACAAAGTATGTAAAATTAAACATACATCCCGCGGAAGGATATATTCAAAATAAAAGTGAATCG
>JAAAKD020000070.1:7195081-7210761 GCA_010014825.2 Danaus melanippus
TCTTCAAATGGCCGGTTAATACGGCGAGTGTCTTCTTCAAGACGTCTTCACCTTGTTCCTCTTTAACGCCGTGGAAGAGGAGAACCTTCCTGCGACTATGAGTCTCCATGCGATCCAACCCCTGTGCGACAAGCTCTATTTGGGCTTTCAGTAGTCCCAGCGACTTCCACACAAGGGACTTAAATGCGTAGAACTCGGCGGACAAAGACTTGATTGTTGGATTGGTAGGAGCAGAGGCGGTGGATGGCATTAAATTCTTTTCAAACTCACCCATCCTCTGGCTAAACATTGAAGAAAGTTCCTCCATACTTTTGACCAGCTGTTCAACAGGAGTGTCCATTTTTGAGTGTTGAAAACTTGTGTGTGAATGCAGTGATAGCCCACTTATGCAAAGGTAATATAAGTTTTAAAACATAAGCACTTTTGTAATTATAAATTTTAATAAAAATAGAGCTCCGAAATGTATGTATGTCTATCTATTTCAACGTCTACCCGCCACTATCAAGGTCTCTGAGGCTCGATACAATGTAATTTTATTTTCGGATATTTATTCAATTTACAATGTTACAACGTTAGCGTGATTTAAAATAAAACTAACGCCATCTATTAGCATAGATAGGAACATGTTGCTGTTACAGTATAAGTTTTTGAACCCTCTTGGACCTAAAACTTTTCCTGACTTTGGACAAAGAGCAAAACCACTTTCATCCCCCTTAAAAATTCTTCTCGGGTCACTCAAAATATCTTTTTGGTGTATACGGTCCAAATAATTTTCTAATTCTCTAAACCACAATCTGATTAACTGTTTTGTCACTTAGGCTCTAGCTTTATTTATACCCTCTGCATTTTTAAGTGTGATTTCTTTATTTTCAGCCAAAAATTTTTCAAACTATTTTTGACTTGGACGATCATCTTTCAAATTATTTTTAAACGCTGGTCTCGAATTATTTTTTGAACAATATCCAACAATTCTTGGTTTTTCGCTGGGAATCCTCATTTAGAAATGTTAAGAAGCCATTCAACTACTTTTTTTTCACCATCTACTCCTAGCGCCGGTTCTGGCCCTGGTTTCTTTAGTCCATCGGGTCTGCCCCCACTGATTTTGTCCAATATTGTGGTCTTGAGAATAGCATATTGTTTGCTTATTTGTCTTATCGATTTATTCTTCTCTCGAATTTCATTTAACGCTTTCTTTAAATCTTCTTCTGTGTATGTTCTCTTTTCCTTCTTCTTTCTTGTATCCGAAAAACTCATCTTAAATGAAAAAAAAAATTAATGAAATTATATCAATTCATAATTTAGTTATGATGATTTTATTATGTATATCTTAATAAAAAAAATTATCATAATTATCATAAATTATCATAAACCTTGAGAACGACACATCATAATATGTAAGCCATCGTTTTCAAGCTTCTTTAGTATTTCAGCGCTTAAATCAGCTGCTTTGTTTCCATGTAAGCGAAAAAATCCTAAGAATACTTCATTGTCTTCTACTTTTCTATTATTAATTTTTACATAATGCATTACTTCAGACATTTGACCGACATGTGAAACGTCGGGTGTGCTATCAAACATGATTCCGAAATATTTGGCCGATTTAATTTCGTTGACAAGCTGACATTTTACGTGATAAGCTAAAACATTTATGAACTAATTTTGTATTTCTGGCGATAAATATGTTTCTTTAGGTGATTTTTCCTGTTGAAAGATAATATATGTTCTTTGAGTACAACATCGTACTTTGACAGTAGTTTAACTAGTTGTAAGAAATTACCTGTATTGGAAGACCGTTGGGTTTCATCATGTCCACGAATTGCTAGATTTTGTTTAGCCAAAAACAAAGTTATATCAAATAATCTAGATAAAAGATTTCTCCACTTCTGTTTTTCCGTATTCATTAATTGCAAGGTTGCGTCATCTATTGTGGTGTGAGATTTAAATCTCATTTACAAAGTTTTCCACTTTTCGAAGTTTTCTAAATGTTCAAATGAAGTTTCATGGTTCAATAGTTTAGGATTTAGTTTCCACCACTTCTGAAATCCAGTTGTAAATGTTCTTTGTATGTTACTAACAGCAAATAAACGATTGCAAAAACAGTACAGATAATAACCTGTTCTTTTTTTGCAAGCGTTTTGCAATGGTGGTATTTTCTCCTATATTATTAGATTTAAGAGAAATTACCACCCATGATCCTAGAATTTTTTCATCACTAGGCATCTCTTTATAAAACCATTCCTATGAAAGATGACGACAATCACCTTGAATCTTTGAACTAGGGATAGCGATTCTATCCAAAAAAGATCGATTTTTAAATCGATTCTAATCGTAACCTGCTAAAACGATTCGTAAAAAAATCGAGGTCTAAATAGTTGATTTCTCAAAAATCGATTTTTTTCAAAATTGTATTTACATTGTAAATATAAATCCATTTTATGAAGAACAAGAATTATACCAAAACAAACACTCACACACAACACAACAGGATTTTTTTTTAGTTTAGGGAATTCGATAATTACAATTATTTTTATTACCATATCAAAATATCAGATCGGATATAAAAGAAGACATTTATTTTCTAAATGTACATATATGTTACATTAAAAAGTTAAGAGAGAAGATAAAATTGCTTATATTTCCCAATGCTTCATATCTAAGCTTTTTAAAAACAACAATTTGTCAAGTCTAAGCGGTTACGCTCACCACTTGCGATTTTGCCGGCGAATAAAGTATAGGATCAGTGGCGGCTGGTGGATTATCGAATTGTTCAATCGAAATGTTCAATCACCTTTTTATTTAAATCGGGTATTGTTTGTATAATTTTTTTTCAATACAAAGCACAGAAAGTGCATTCAGCCGATCCTGAGACATGGTATTTTGGAGAACAGTTTTGATTCTTTTCAGTGTCGTAAAACATCGCTCGCTCTCTGCTGAAGTCATTGGTATAGTGCACATAATTCGCAATAGTTTCATTGACTCTGAAAATGATTCAGTCAGGTTATTATTATAGAACAACTGTAAAATTGCAATTGCACTATTTGCGTTGGTGAAATCGTCGCGACTGTATATTGCGGAAAGTTCGTTTTTAAATTTGTACTTGTCCAAAGCGGCGTTTATGTGTGATCGTGATATCTTTGTCGGGAAAAGTAGAACGGTATGTGGTAAAGTTCTCGCAGTAAAATAATTTGCATGCTATCAAATGATCACAAAAATTGAATCTGTCTTTTACTTGAGTAATAATTTCATCGCACACTTCTTTTGCTATGACAGAACTAGACGATTTAAACCTTTTTTGAGGTGGTTCTTCAAATCGATCTATGTTGTTACATGCATTTTGTATACCGATTTCAAAATCATTAATACAGTTTTTTATATGAAACAAATCAATATTTCTTTTTTGCATTTGTTTGAATAAAATTTCACTATGTGGCAGAATAGATTTAAAAAATCAAGCCAATATAAAAAAAGTACTGTCGTTCAAATATCTTTGAAGCATATCAGCCTGATTTATAGAACTGGTATCATTTTCCGTTTCTATAATGGTGGTCATGCATTCTTTTAAAGGCTCCCTGTAGTTATATACTGAATCAACGGGCCGCGAATTAAAGTTTCATCTCGTTTGCGGAGCAGCTGGAATCTTCTTTGATTCAATTGTTTTTAAAACTTTTGTACGCTTCGGTGATCGCGAAAAAAACTTCGGAAAAGCTTGAAGGTTAGCAAAAAATTTCTGTATGTTTTTGTTATGATTTACACTTTTTTCTATTATTAAATTTAATTAGTGGGCGTAACAATGAACGAATGAAGTATTTGGATAGACGGTTTTTACTTTAGCCTGTACTCCACCAACATTCCCGCTCATTACAGCAGCGCCATCGTAACATTGTGCTATTAATTGTTGCGGAGTCATTTGAAGTTCCCGTAATTCTGTTTATAATAACAGAACTAAGTCCTTCAGCAGTATGGGAATGCAGCGTAAAATATTTTTGAATTGCTACTTATTCACATTTTGTTATAATATCCGACAATTCTTTGTGGTAAACACATTTGAGTCCAAAATATCGTTCTGAATAGTTTTTGACGTGATGACGAGATGTCAATCATGGCTTCCGTCTCCTCGCGCCTCTGCCGGCCTCTCGGTAATCTTCAGTTCCCACGTGCGGCACTCAAGAACCGACTCTATCTTTTGTTTCACGCGACAGGCGTATTAATTCGTATCTCATATAAGATGTATTAGCACTCCTCGTGCATTCGCCGAAGCGCACGATATTAGTTTAGTAAAGCGCTCAAACTTTTTGACCATAATTGGAAATTTAGTTTTTTATACGATTTTGTATGTATAAAAAAAAAGGGTAGTCATAAAACGAGTCACTGTAAATTACAATTTTAAGTGTCAAAATTAATTAATTTAGGTTATATAATTACTAAGTGAGCGACTGAATGTAAGTGACAATTTTTTTTTTTTTTTCTCTCTTTATTTGACACAAACAGTCATTAATAAAAAAACTACAATGATCTAAGATTAAGTACCATAAAGACAAGGAGTGTCCAAACTTGAATACATTTAGAATATACATATTGTAGGATCAGAAGTAAAAATTCATTTAAAAAAAAATATAACAATTTATTACACTTAACTCTAGTACAATTTCAACACTAAATAATCAACAGAAAACTAAGGACGAAACCAACACTAAACACACTTATAAAGATAATTTATGGCAATCTAGATAAACTAATTAAACCTAGCCTAATTCAGACTAACAAATAGAAATACGGACACCGAATACACAACAACACGACCTAACGACCGCTCGCGGAGACGACCAATAATGGAGTGGGCCCGAGTCCGGCTCGAGCCGCACTTATATATTCTTCAGTACTGGCGTCTTCTTACAATATATTTTTTAACAACATCAGTTTGAAAACAGTGGCGAAAGTCGTCTAAACAGACACATATCTTAAACTATTAAATAGAGAACAAGTAAATAATAAAATAAAATAAAAAAATAATTGTAGTCACTAATACATTTTTTTTAAAAACCGAAAAGAGAAGAAAGACATCAAATCGTTCAATATATAAGTGAAGTTTTCCTGCGATTTTGGTTTTAAAAGTATTCAAGGAATTATTGAAAAGATCAATATCATTAAATTCATTGTTATAAGTTGTTATGCTACGTGAAAAGAAATTGTTACGGGTGTAGTTTTTATGATATCTGGGTGGTATGAGGGTATGTATAGTTCTCAAGGGGCGACAAGGAAGTCGAGCTTTTGTAATAAAGTTGATTTTTGCAAGTAAATTAGCAGAATCAATCTTATTGTTTATAATATTAAAAAGTGTAACAAAGTCAAAAAGTTTCCTGTGGTTTTCAAGACTTAACAATTTGTAATATTTAAGAGATAAACGATATGAGGTATGCGATTGCTGGTAACGGAAATTTAGTATTTGAAGAAATTTCTTTTGAACTTTTTCCAGGCGATCAATGTGTTGCTTAATTGAGGGTTCCATACGGAACAACCAAAATCTAAAATTGATCGAACGTAGCTAAAATAGAGTAATTTAAAGGTAATAACTTTTTAGAATGGTGCAGTTATTCTATTTATGAAACCTAAATTTCTTAATGCTCTTTTAATAATAAAATCAAAGTGTGCTTTAAAGTTAACCTCTTGATCCATTATAATTCCTAGATCACGAATGCTCTTAACACGCGAAAGAGAGTTGCCATCCAAATAGTAATTATATGAAATTGGTTGTTTTTTTCTACTGTAAGTCATTAGGCAACATTTTTCAACGTTTAAAATAGTTGGTTGTTTTTACAATACTGAGATAATCTGTCTAAACCTAATTGTTGCTTTAAACAGTCCTCAGGACGAGTAACAACTGTAAATAATTTTGTATCTTTAGCATAATGTAAATGATCGTCATCATGAAGGACGCTATTTATATCATTAATATATATGGAGAATAGAACGGGGCCAAGATGCGAGCCTTGTGGTACACCGGAAGGTATTGGTAAATAACTAGAACAATACCCTTTTAAACAAACAGCTTGGCTGCGGTTTCGTATATTTGACTCCATCCATCTTAGCAGACTACCGTGTATACCGATATTTTCAAGCTTTATCATAAGAATACCATGATTAATTTTGTATACACGACATCTACCTGACAATTGGAGTCCATTGCGTTTAACAAGTAATCAGTAAAAGTCAACATGTTCGACTCAACACTACGTGACTTGACGAATCCATGTTGTTTCTCCGATATTAGATGGTGGATGGCGTATACTATATGCGATGTTATTATTTTCTCCAATATTTTGCCAAATATACTTAACTTAGAAATAGGTCTATATTGTGTAATTAAGCTTTTTTGACTATTTTTAGGGATAGGTGTTATAAGTGCTAACTTCCAATATTCAGGAAACACGCCCGAGGATAATGATTTTTTAAATATAAGGGTAATGGGTTTGAATAGCTCTTTGGCACACTTTGATATGAGAATTGGATGGATACCATCAGGCCCAGCTCCTTTGTTTAATATTAACGTTTTTTAGTTCTTTGAAGACAATGTCTTCATCAAATGATATTGAGTCAAGTAAAGTAAGTATTGAAGGATTTGAGTAAGACATGAGATTGCATGAAACGACTGTATTTTGTTTTTGAGGTTGGACAAAAACTGAATGAAAAAAATTATTAAAGCATTCACAAATTTCCTGACCTTCTGTATAATTTATACCATTAAATACCATTTTAATAGGAATTTCTTCTGACTTCTTTTTGTATTTAACATAAGTATAAAAGAATTTTGTATTTTCTTTAATTTTATTTTCACTGAAAGTTATATAATTGTTGTAAGTTTCATTTTCGTTTACGTAGCCTAGTTCTTAAAATAGAAAATATTTTATAGTCGTTTTGATTTCTGTAAGTCTTCCATTTTTTGTGAAATTTTCTTTTTTCATTGCTTAACTTAATTAAAGATTTTGTGTACCAAGGTGGGTGTTGATTATTGTTATTAAGTACTTTATATTTTGGAACATATTTACTAATTAAATCATTAAGGATTCGGTAAAACAATGAAATTTGTGAATTAATGTCATTTTAGTGTGAAAATAATTTATCCCAATCATGCAGACTAAGTTCTTTACAAATTGATTTAAAATCTGCTTTGTAGAAGTTACTTTTAAAATTCTGGTAACGTAAGGGAAATTGCGATCTCTAATGATTTATAATGTTGATCTTCTAAGACCAATGGATTCTCAGAGGCTTTTACAAAACACTGTTCATTGCAATAAATGAGGTCTAATAGTCTATTATTACAATTAAATTCATTATTAAATTGATACAACAAAGCAAGGCTCATAAAATCAGATGTAAGAGTCGAAAGTAAATCGTTATTTGTATTTATCATCATACTATTAGTCTCGTCGTCATAAAACCAATCAGCGTTTGAAACGTTAAAATCTCCTAAGATCAAAAATAAGTCGTTAGGGTTAGAGTGAATTAACTCGGTTACTCTGTCATAAAAAGATGTTGTTAAGGTTTCATGTTTAGGCCCATGTGGCAAATAGGTACATAATAAATGCAGGCGTGATCGTTCAGCCGACAAAGTCGCGGAGGCGCCAGTGGCAGCAGCGCGTACGCGGCTATGAATAGGTATAGTTACACACAGTTCGTCGGCTGGAACCGGCGCACACCAGCTCGGGTGTGCGCTCGGACACAGCTCACGGCGCAAGGCAACTACTACACCACCACCGCGACTACAACCGCTAAGAACTGTTCACGGTCACATCTGAAAACCTCATATCTGTTATCAAAAGTTTCAGAATTGTAAAAGGAGTCGTTTAGTCAGGATTCTGTGATACATATAATATCATGATTACAATTTAATAAATTAGTAAAAAATCATGGAATTTCGTTCGCAAGCCCCTCACATTCTGATAGTAAATAGTTAAAGAATGTTTATTAGTCATTTCAACAGAAACATGAAATTAAATAAGTAATTAATTAATATCAAATATTTTGTAATAAAAGTACAGAACCACCCGGATTTATACATATAATTTTTTTGTGTTAATATATAGTAATAAGAACAAGTGTAAAGATTTTTAAATAGTAACGATTTAAATATAATATACTCCTTGAATACTTTTAAAATAACAAGCACGAAATTAATTATACTTACAAAACTAATAATAATTATCTTATCACTAACTAGGCGAAAATCAGGATAAATACCTATTCGAATTGTGGCACAAATTAGTAGAATAGTTCTCGTCCGTCACTTTATTTTATTTAAATCACTTTCATTCGCAATAAAGATTACTTTAGAGTTGTCATTCTTTCTTAAGAATATTTTACAGTCATTTAGCCAGTATCTGAATCCCAGCTCCTTGCCCAAACGCCGTGCACGGCTATATAATAATTTGTTTTTGGTGAAAGGTGGTCGTTCACAAATAAAGGTTTCGAATCTCCGTCGATATCCAGGTCCGTTGTAATACCACGACGGGAGCGCACTGCCGCCAACAGCTCATTCTTGCGTTTACGCTGAGTAAACCTTACGATAATATTCGGGATTGATGGAGATTGCTTTTCGGTAATAGTGGATACGTCTTGAGGAAGAAAGCGTCTTACTCTGTGTATTAAGTCAATGTCCTGTGGCGACATTGTAAAGCCTACTTTTAATGATAATCTATGTAAAATGCTGTGTAGGTTCTCATTATGTTACATCGGTATACCAGAGATTTCAAGATTATTTTTTCTTCCTTCTTGTTCTTTAAGACGCAGCTGATCGGCCAATGTTGATACCAAGACTTGTAGCATTAATATCTTTTTCGAGACGATTAATGTCCAAATTTATGTTTTCGGTATCTTTTTTTATTTGGGAACAATTGGTGGCTATTTGCGAATACTCACGTTGCAAAGTAAGGTTTGAATGTTTTATTTCCAAAACTTCAGATTTTAGTGTATTTATTTCGTCGTGCAATATTTGTATGGTTTCATTTTGCTTCTTTAACATATTTTCTAAAGACGACATCATATTTTTTTGAAATTCCGTATACAATTCACGCAACTCTTGACGATAGTTCACTAAAGAAACCGCCATGTCCTGTCTTAAGTCATTCTTAATATTGTTGTGAGAATCAGCGGCATTTCTTTTCCTTAAGGTTACTTAGTTTGAAGAGTCATCATCGGTAAGCAACGGAAGATTTGGAAGAGAATCAACGTTACTGTTAGTGTTGCTTGACTGTATATTCATAATGTCTTTAATAATTTCCAATAGAGAAACAATAACACAGCACTGCAATGAGTTTGCGAGATTCGAGAGTATTCGACGCCGCAGCCGTATGAGTAAAAAGGATGAAAAATAGCACTTGTACTCTTTCCCCGAGGGGGCGAAGAGCGGTTACCGCATCACAGGCACTGATTTAATATTTTTTGCGTAAGAGTTTATAAACAAATTACGAACTAATTGTCACTGTTATAATGAATGTATTGGCGTAGTAGTAATTAGACGACTTTAAGAATAACTCGACACAGGTTCGTTCACTGATGTGTTCGAAAACTGACTGATATAGTATCTTACAAACATTAATTTAAGTTACTTAAAATACAAAATGAGCAGCTTCATAATATTTGAGCGAATTAATATTTTTTTGAGTGTCAACGTTACGTCCTGCATTTTTGTCAATATTTGGCAAAAATATTTTTTTACTGAGCGGTATTTTATCTTAAATGAAGTGTTTCGAATACAAAAACCACTTTGAAAAATGCACTAATGAGCATAGTATAAGAAGCTCATACTAAAAAAAAATAATAATATGAAAGAACTATTTGAAGAAACACTATACTATTAGCTAAGAAATTTTATTATGGAAAGGAGATTGTCCACTTAGTATGGGGACTTTGGCCTGACGTGAACAGACATTTTATCATATTTTTTGTAATTAGTTTGAAAGCACTAACTAGTAATAATGAGAATATGAACTTAATTTTGTATCAAAATGTTTAAAAAGAGATTTTTTAATAATTTTTTTTTTAACATTTTTTATGATTTATTTTTATTCTGAGACATCATATGTTATTAATATGTGTTCAAAAAATTGGGCAGGTGGTGAAATGTGTTCCTGATACCTTGCCCAACTTAAAAACCATAAAATAGTCATTATATGAGCGCAGCAACCCACTGTCCTTCAGTTAACCATGCAATTACAATAATATTCTTTTATAGCTTCCTTACCATTGTGATTATTTTCATATAATATATATATAAAATATATTTTTCGACTTACATGTCTGCTTTGTATTTTTCCACGCAATAATCTGCAGTTGGCCAAAGGAATAGGGTAGTCAACCAATAGGTCGCTGGCTATATTTCTACATACTTCTATAGTATAGGAACCATCGCCTTTTATGTGCTCCCCATAATACGAACAAGCTTGTTTTAGTTGATATGTTCCACATGAAATTAAAATAAGATCATTATATTCTATTCTTGGAAATATGAAACTGTCCATGTTTACATTTATAGGTTCAAAATCTGCCCGCCTTCTATTTAAATTATTTTCAATAACAAAGTTAGCTAATGTATTAGGAGTAAACATCTTTTCATTTATTATATTCAGAATTTGCTGTGCATCCTCTCTATCTACAACTCTCTGGTGAAACTTATTAATAATAAATAGCTGCAGCAATACGGAAATCTGTCATCGCATGTTGAGAAGCACGATTGAAAAATTCATGTCTGAGTAGTTTAAATGACTGTTTAAATATTCAATTTACAGCTTCCACCACCCATCTACATACAGTGACAGATCTCGATCTATTAGCAGAAATAGTAGATAACTGTGTTTCACCAGCCTGTAAGGATGCAGGCATGTGGACAGAATAATTACAGCTTTGCAACAACGGCACAGAATCTCGAAAACCCCTATCCAGTATAAAAACATCTCCTTGTTGAAAATATTGGCGCAATGGCCTGGTTTCGCTACTAAATTCATTGGACATTATATTAGCATCTGATGTTGTAGCTGGATAGGGGCCTACTACATCGACAATATATACATCAGAACATACAATTAAAAATGGCTTTATAAGGTTCCTATACTTATGCAAAGAGTAAGTATCTTTTTGGTACATAGAGTTAGAACTTTTTTGTATAAACAAATATGTACCATCTATGATTACAATCGGTTTCCTTTCATTTCCACCAAACAAACCATTCGGAATAATTAAATTCCTCTCGGAGATATCTGTTCGAGTAATATTATTTATGCCCAAGTTTCTTGTCACAAAGTCATTGTATAATATATCCCTTGCTTTTCCCATAAGCCTTATAAGGGTTGATCTAGGTACATTAAGGAGCGTACAAATTGTTTGATCACTATCTCCTGTCCGTAATTTAATTAAATATGTACCAAGTGCCAATTTGCCATTATGTACATTTATTAATCTTGGTAGCTGAGAGTAAAGCTGTTCAAATTGGTTTTTACTCAATCCAATCAAGTAATGAAGCAAATCATCAGACATGCTATTTTTGTCTACAAAATCTAATATTAGAAAATTATATATATATATATATATATATACTTATAGTTGTATTAAGTACTGCGAGATGATTCGATTTGAAACAATCGTTACTTGATCTTGCTGGTAACACAAAACGTGGATCAATAAAGCAAATCAATGAAGATCCTTTAAAAATATTGTTTCAATAAAATACAAATGTACACTCAAATTTCTTTGATAGCAGCTTGTCCACGCTAGGCCAAAAATGGACATTGCCCTTTAATGGTAATTAAATAAAAAATACTCCGTAAAAACTAAAGTAGTATGCAGTTACTTAAATCAAATGAACAAAAATAAAATAAGCCGCTTCAGTCAACTAACAAAAATAAAAACTTGTTATTAATATTAAGGAACATTGATAGTATGAGGAGCCCTACTACTTCATTGTCACTGGTAAATAAGTGCTGGCTTGGACTTAGCTGGCCGGCCTCGTTTTCTTTTTTGTCCAATGGGTATCACTTTTGCTTCCAGTGGTGGTGTTGTTAGTTTGAACCGAATTGCGAGACCCAAAACGTTTTTGCTTACATATCCGTTGAAAAATTCTGGACAGTCGCACGATCCTTTTTGCCGGTCCAAATTTGGCAGTGTAGTTTTCTGGAAAGCAACTGACAAAAGCTTTTTATACTCGTCAAAAGTCTGCCAGCGATCATTGTAAAGAGTGTCCCAACTAGCACGCAATTTTTAAATTTTAAATAAAACACAGATATTAAAAAACATATCGTGAAACTTTATTATATCGTAAAGTAGATAGAATGAGGTTATGTATGGAACAAGATATCGTGCAGATGGCCGCCGCGGCTTTGCAGGCACACATCTTTGAATGAAATTTTCAAGGACCGTTTTGCATAAATACTGCGATATTTCAATAATGCAGCGTCCAATTTCCTCTTTTAAGGCTTGAGTCTTCGTCGGCTTATTCGCCTAAACCATCGACTTCAAAAAATCACAAAGAAAATAATCTAAAGGTGCTAAATCGCACGATCTAGGCGGCCAATTCTGGTCTCCGAAACGCGAAATAACACGACCGCGAAATGACTGATGCAGCAATTGAATTGTTTCTGTGGCTGTATGACATGTGGCGCCGTCTTGTTGAAACCACATGCCCTCCACATTCAATTCTTCGATTCTAGGCAAGAAAAAACTGGTAATCATTTCACGATACCGAACACCATTGACTGTTTGCGCTTGACCTGCCTCATTATCATAAAAGAAAGGACCAATGATTCCTCCAGCCCAAAAACCACACCACACAGTGACACGTTGAGGATGCATTTGCTTCTCATGAATCACTCGAGGATTTTCCTCACTCCAAATGTGACAATTCCGCCTATTGACGAAGCCATCAAGATGGAAATGGGCCTCGTCACTGAAGATAATTTTATATGCAAAATCAGCATTTTCCTGTGTCTCTCCAATACCCAATTAACGAACTCCCTTCGCTGTCTATCGTCAGCTCGCTTCAGTTCCTGAGTCAATTGAACTTTGTATGCATGAAGATGTAAATCTTTCGTCGAAATTCGCTGCATAGTGGATTTGGAAACACCGATTTGCTGAGCTCGGTGTCGAATTGAGGTGGATGGAGTTTGAGCGACATCATTACGTACAGCTGCGACATTGTCGTTCGATCGACCAGGTCGAAGGCGCGTTGTTTTCTTTACATCACTAACAGACCCAGTTTCGGCAAATTTATCCATTAATGTCTTTACAGTTGACTCTTTTGGAGCATTATTGTGACCCCAAAATGATCGCAATTTGCGAACTGTAGCCGCAAAACTTTCACAATTTTGGTAAAACAATTTTACAATGAGAATGCGTTGTTCATTCGTGTGGCGCTCCATTTTTACTAATCTCGTACCTTCTACAAGAAAACAATAACAATTGTTCAAATGTCAAACAATGACACTTAAAATGGCGCCAAATTTAAAAATTGCGTTCTAGTTGGGACACCCGTTAGTTTAAGTCAGTCGCATTTTCGTTGCCAATCAAATAGACGTAAGCTTCCGTCCATTGTCGAAGCTCAATAGTAGGTGCCTCAGGTAACGAAGAGTTTACTAATGATCACTGGGCTACCATATCGGTAGCAACAGACAGAAATCGCGACAGAGGAAATCGATCTCGCAATGTATTATGGTCTTTTATGTTTCTATTAAATGACTCGAGGGCTTTATTTGTCGATGGCGACATAGGTGCTGCACCTAAAAACCAATTACGATTCTTTCTGAACCATTCCTCTTCCAAAGATGGTTTGTGTTTTTCCATTTCATAAGCAACGCTTGCGAAGCGGCATCAAAGACTTCTAGTGAAGCTGCGTTATATAAAGCATCTACATCCCTCAAAACGCTTTTTTGCTCCTTTTTTGGCACAATTTTTTCTACTTCCTTTTGTATATTATATTTATTTTAGCATGTAAAAAAGCACATACGAATAGTCGGTTCTTCACCAAATACATCTGAAAATGCGTTTTTCATACTTGGGTTGCGTCGCAGATCAGAACTCTGGGTTTCATTGTGTAATCATATAATTGCATAACTTCGTCCTTTATTCCTTGAAAAATTGTCTGAAAATCTTCTTGGCGCTCATTTGTAACTACTCCCAAGCAAATAGGATGAAACTTGCGATTTTTATCCGTAGTGCCGACAATCAGCACCAGAAATCCCTGCCATATCAGTTTGTAAGTGGCATCAGTGTGTATGTGACTTCCGTGAATAAAATTGTTTTCAATAATGTTTTTGTAGATAGATTGAATCGGAAACCTGGCTGATCTCCTTCAATAACGTGGTAACTAATGACGAAAACCTCGTTGTCATCTTCTGGAATAGCAGTACGTTTAAATATCCACTGCTCTAATTCGCCAAGACAAATAACCGATTTTCCGAATTTTTGCGCTCTGAGATCCGACAAATAATTGTAGTGTTGCCTTTTTGATGGTAAATGTATTCCTTCTATTTTAGCAAGTTCTGATAAAATTGCTTTGGGTTTCAAGCGTAAATTAAACAATTTCTTAATTTCCTCTTTTGTATTCTCGTGAATGCCGTAAGTATCTCGGGTGCTAATAGCACTATGGTTATGTTCTGAGTTAGTTTGATTCACATTTACCTTATAGTCATCATTAACAAATAACATATAAAGCTCCGCGTCGCATTGCGGCCTTCTCCTTTTGACTTTATTGCAGCGATAGAACCTTTTTTGACCATCTTCAGTGGCACGTGTGTAAATCCGCGACCATGTACATTCAGAATTTACGAAGTTTAAAGGATCTTCTTCACTAGAAAATTGTTTTAAAAATGTCCAATCTTTGGCTTTTTAGTCACTGTTATTTCTGTTTCACTCTCAGATTCACTTTGGTACACTGGAACTTCATTCATATTTGAGTTTGAGTTCGGTCTTTATAGCGTACGGACGTGCTACAAGTATATACGAACAGTAAAATATAAAGCAGTGTTTTATATAGATTATTTCTTATGTTAAAAATTGAAAAATTGTATACTAAAGTGCCAGCACTTAAAAGTGACTAAAGTAAAAAGTGGTGCAAGTCAAAGATTTGTGTGTGTTAAGAAATTAAAATTACAAATTATTGGCAGTGTTAGTATAAACTAATACACGGTTGTCGCTGTGACCACAGGGCATTGACCTGTAGCCGAGCTGTGCGTGTGATTCATACGGCTCGCACCTGTGCATCGCGAAGAAGACTTTATGTACTGGGATTACGTTCGCTTATTGAAATTACTCATATTTAGCAACAAGTGTCAGCGCTGTTTACCTGATCAACAAATTGTTATAAATTTATTATTTTGTGCAAGATGTCAAGACAATGCGCAGGTTGTCGTTCATCAATAACGCGAAAAGACTTTTTAACTTGCATAAAATGTAAAGATAATTATGATCTCCTCTGTGCGAACTTGACACCTAAAAAATTTAATTCTATGTCTCAAGAAAATAAAAATAACTGGACTTGTCAAACGTGTCGTAACAAAACACCTAAGTGTGTTAATACGAACACACCAATTAGCAGTCGTTATGGTACTCAAAACCAAACTGAAAGCAACCTATCATGCCCAGAAATTTCTAACGTAACGTATCGATCCAAAAATATTGAACATGAACACAGATCCGTC
>JAAAKD020000070.1:7210861-7222017 GCA_010014825.2 Danaus melanippus
TCCTCACGATGTTTTCCTTCACCGTATGTCAGTGGTGTCTGAATACTCTGTCTATTGCATAGACTTCTTGTTTGTTTCACACCACGGTGTCCATTGCGGTTTTAAAAAAGCATATTTCTGACCAACTCGCCAGTCGCGATGTGGTTTTTTTTAACGATTATTTTACAAAGTGTGACTGTTCATAGAAAAATCGTCATTAGACATGTGGGAATGAATTTGTTTTTTGTCAGCTCACGGATAATGATTTGTGGAGTTTATGAAATCGCGGTGTGATTAATGTGACAAGCGTTGTTATAAGTAAATTAACGATCAGAACTAGGTATACATATGTTTTAGGAATCCTATTGGTTTTTGTTATCTTATCACTTAGACTAAGAATGATTTACAGAACATTTTTGTACAAGTAGATAGAGATTCTGGATCTTTTTTTTATATTAAAGAGAGCAACCGAGCAGACGGCCTGCCTGATGGAGGTAGTACCGTCGCCCAATGACATTCGAAACATAGTTTCGTGAATGTCTCGCCACCCTTGATCAGGGAAGAGGGGGAGGAAAAAGCCATCCGTCTCTCTCACTCATCAGATGAAACACAGCCATTAAAGGCTACTTCACGCTACTTTATTTATCAACAATATTTATCTCGTAATACATATAACTGATAAGGGTGGTCCATTCGATACACTCTTTAGATTATTTTATTAATATTGTACTATTACAAAAGAAGAAAAACGCAAAATTTTGTCATTCTATGACCAAGTTACAATATTTAATTAATAGAAATGTATTGTTTTTTACGACAAATAAAAGATTATTATACAAACGCGAGGTCACGGCTAGTATGTTATATATTCCATGAATATTATAGAATACTGATAATAATAATAAAAAAATGGTTCAATGACCTTAATGGTGTTAGGTATTCAGTTCTGGTTAGTTTTGATGTTGATAGCCAAGGTCGCGGCCTTTACATTTCGTGATAAGAATTATCGTTACTTGTTAACTTCTTAGATGTGATGAGTGACGTCCTCGGAGTACTTACCGAGATCCCCTATAGTCCACAGCATCACAACTGATTTAGAATTGAAGTGTTTTTTTTATACAATTAAATTAAAACTTAACTCAATCAAAAAACAGCACGCTTAGTACGAATTAACGTAGATACTACACACGGACAGTTACACGTTTCTCATTCAATACTATGTGACAAGAGATATGAATGACAAATTTAACGTAAAGTGTGTAGTGACTATGTAACTTGTCCTAAGAATACCTACAGGCGTTATGTGTTAACATACATTCTAAAAAATGACTTGACTACTAAAATACCACTTAGCGGATAACGAGAGTCGCTTATTAACTTGACATTAATGATAAGTTAATGAATGAGGTGGTAGGGCCTAGCTGTGGTCATACCGCAGCTCCAACATGGGCTGGCTCGATCGGGGAAGTACCATCTCACAGAAGATCGGCCTGAAGTAGTCTTTAATGGTTGTGTTTCGTCCGATGAGTGAGAGAGCTGGTTGCCCGTTCCCTTTTCCCTCCCTTTCCCACTTTTTCCTACCCGTCTGCCCTAATTAAGGGTGGCGACACAAGAGATGTAGCAGATGTCCATGGTGAACGATACTACCTCCATCAGGTAGACCGTCTGCTCGGTTTTCCCCTTTAACATAGAAAAAATGTATGTGTGTGTGTGTGTGTGTGAGTGTTAGTTTAAAAATATTATATTATAGTATATTAGACTGAATTTGGTTGTTGAAATTTTATTTTTTAAAATTACAGCATGGCGGTGAGCACACAGCAGAGCGAGTCGTTGATGCGACCGAGTGAGAGTGTGCGGCCGGGGCTCTTCATGGACGAGTGTCGGCGGCGCCACACGTGCTTCATGCCCGTCCTGGACACCAGCTCGGACCCGTAGCTGTGGAACAAGCGAACGTACGAATCAGTCACACCACCGTCACCGGCGGAACACACTTCGACCGAGAGAAGGCGACCTCTATTCACCGGCCGACCCACCTGCTGTCACATCCGGCGGTGTACACTCGGACACACAGCACGTTTCCGTCGTAGAAGTCAAGGTCCGCCTCGATCGCCATCCTCGGTGCACCGCGCAGCCAGCCCCGCGCCGTCAGTCGCGCGCCGGCCGCCACCACGCGCGCTCCCCATGACGCCTCCAGCGCTACACTCAACCCCATCTGAGAGCGCGCGCTCCTCGACCACAGCGACACCTGCGCGGCAGCATCCAAAGAAAGGAGCTGCAGCGCGTCCCGCTCCAGGCGCAGCGCGCCTCCGTCCAGCAGCGGCAGGGTGACGCCGGCCGCCCCCACCGTCCGGGCGGCGCGGAGGACGGGCGTGGGCTCACTGGCCGTGCCGGCCCACACGTGCCCCAGCAGCTCGCCTTGACCCGTGAACAGCGTCACGCTCCTACCGCGGACACCCCCGACTGAGAGCGCGAGGCCGCCGCTAGCCTCCACACCCTCCTCCTCTTCGTCGTCGGAGTTCTGGCTGTTCCCTGCGATGGCTTCCAGTCCTCTGGTCCAAAATTCAACCTGAACAGGGAATTTCGCCATGTTCCACAGGCTACCAGTCAACGAAAGACACGTGTCTCAGCGTCTACGCAATCGTTGGACGGCCGCTACTCACGGCCAGGGTGTCGTCCGTGTCTCCGTGCGGCGTCACGGCTGACAGCTGAACTCGTCCTCGTCGCAGCAGTCCGCCACTCGCCACCTGCACGGACTCCAGGCGCGCGCGCCAGCCGTCCAACGCCCCCAGCTCCCGCACCAGCACCGATGACGTGCCTGGAATTAAAGAAATGTATCAACAAAAACACAACAAACGTTTAATATGAAAGCCTTGAACACTTCCAGGTGCAGATAATCAATTCTTACGGGCCATTCAGTTGAGAAAACGTTGACTGACAACATCAAGCAGTAGTCGGTCAAGACATGAAGCACGCCCTCACCCACTGGGAAAGGTCTTCTGTTCATTAAATATTCTAATCATCATCACGTGTGATAAACAGTATCAATGAACCCGACCGCTCGTCGAGCAGCTCTTCAACGACTCATACTGTCAGTTCTATCCCTCTTGTTGCTGAATGTAACATTCTCCTACTTTGCTTCAACTTCTTCATCTCTCGGCTCCTGGAGCTGAACGGACTCTGCTGAATCACTTTTTTAATATTACTTTATGGAGCGGCTTCTGGAACTCCTCGGCCTTTGTTTCGTTTGTTTCCAACGTGATGTTATACTTTATTCATGTGTGTTGTTTTAATACGTTTACGAACCTTTCCCTCTGATGCCATGAATTGTGAAGTCCGTGAAGCTTAAATTGTTTTACATATCTGTTGTGGATAAATATATGAAAAAAGGAACGTCGGAGAAAGAGAAGAGCACTCACCCGCCATGGCCTGTACCTCCCAGCCTCGGAGTCGTCGAGGGAGAAGCTGCATCATGTTCCGCACGTGCGGGTGGTCGTCGGCGAGCGCGTGCAGGCGCTGCCAGGCGAGGCGCACCAGCTCTAGCGGCGCGCCCGCGTGCAACTCCAGCATCAGACGAGTGAGGCCAAAGGGAGCGTCCGCGCAGACACGAAGCAGCAGATCGAGCGCGGAGGCGCGGAGCTCCAGCGGGCGCGGCCGCAACACTAGGCGCTCGAGACGTTCGAGACGCGCGTCTGTCCGCAGCGCCGCTGGGGACCCTTCCAACGCGTCCAGCGCCGCCAGTGCGACCACCCGCGGCGCCGTCTCTGCGTGCTCCAGCAGCAGCTCCACGGTGTCCTCCCGCTTCAAGTTGCCGAGAGCCGCGATCCTCACCCGGCGGCACTCGTCGGTCTGTAAGGTCAGCCCGATCAGTGCCAGGTCGGGCGGCCGCTCGCGTCGTTCCGACCCCCTCACTTTCCCTCCCTCTCACCTTACACCGCACGAGGCTCTTGGTCAGCGTGTTCCTGGCGCCGGCCGACAGCCTCTCGTCCCCGGCGGCGGCGGCGGCCCCAGCGAGCAGCGCGCTCTCCGCCAGCTCGAGGTCGGTCATTTCCTCGGCTAGCCGCAGCACGTCCTCTACGACTGATCCCTGTAAGATAAATTATGACATGGCTAGTAATTTAGTAACGTAATGTTCGTGTCCGACCTCGGCACGTACGTGCGGTTGCGGAGTGAGAGCCAGCGCGGCGAGGTAGGTGTGCACCAACTTGACGGGGGCGTCTCGCGATCTCAGACGGAAGAAGCGCATCGCCGTGGCGTGTGTGTGCGCTGTCCCCGCCAACCCCAGCGCCATACACATTTGCCTCCTGTAGGGGACACGTGTTTCAGCGAGTTTTCAGGCAGGTTCCCTAGTCCCGTCACTGGATGTCGTAAGTCCATACTCACAGGTATTCCGGCTCGTGATCGTCGGAGAGGAACGGGACCAGTGCGGGGAGTGGAGCGTCTCTCAGCGCTCGTACAAGCCTCCTGACAATGTGGGCTGTCATCGCTTCTCCTCCTTCGCCCCCCTCAACCCCTGGATGCCCATCCCCCAAGCGGGTGCGCAGTTCCGAAACGGCCGCCTCTAATTCCATCTCCAAACTCTCCTGAAGGGAGTCGATCATATACAAAAACAATTTTTGATTTATTATGTTCGTCCTCTGACTCGCAGAACAGAACTTAAATGCTAAAACAAAAAGAGAATTGTGACTTAAATTTCCTTATACATAGTTACCGACTCTAAAGTTAACAAAACGATGCTCTCAATGAATGAATTTAGTTAAATATTTTAGCTTTTTTTTTCTTAGCCTCAGTTAATATTACAGTTTAGAGTCGTATTTTTGTATTTCTGTGTAACTAATAGATTTTACTTTTAACATTACAAATACGAGTGTGACTGACTGAAACACAAAGTTATAAAAGATTCATTCTGATTGTGTAAAATAATTAATAACTAGCGTTCAACCGTATTAGTAACGGTCATTGTATTTCATTTTTTATTAATGTTATAGAGTTATCATTAAACACACCGAGACCTTTAAGTAACTCACTTTTTGCTGATAAGGTTCGACCTGACTCAGATTCAACCAGTCCACATACAATACATACATTATCATTAACTCCCTGTCACATTCAAAGGTCAGGTCGTCTTCACCGGGCGCTGATAGTGTGATCATTGATCGCTGTTTATATAACAGACATTCGTCACCAGAAACATACAATACACGATGATTGTTATCATCATTTACCTACACACGGACAGTTTAAGCGTTTTGAACCCACACATCATAAGAAGCATTCCTGTCTGCCGGCTACTGGCGGCCAGAGATTGACAAAAGGATTTCATTATTATATTGTTATCAGAAGGTCAAAGTTCATCAGCATTAGTCGAACTAAATCTCAGCTTAAATTATATAGACATGACTTCAATGTGCGAGAGGGAGCGAGACTGTGACGTCAGGTACTGTGCGAGCCGAGTGCACTGGAACTGATAGCGACACCGTGACATGGACTTGTATGGAAGAGAGGACCGCGATGTGTGTGTTTGTGTATCTCACCTCCAAGTATAGCGGGTCCGTCACCTGGACGGGTGCGGCTTGGAGGGACCCTGCCGCCACGTGGTCAGGGAGCCCGGCCAGAGCCTCGGCCAAGGAGGAGGCCCGTGGGACTGGGACCCCCGCGGCCTCTCCCGCGGTAAGCCTCAGCCAGGCCCGCGCCTTGAGTCCTCCCCTGCCTCCCCTGCCACCCGCCACAAGCTCGTGCAGCTCCTCCGCGTGCAGGTCCCGGAGTGTGTGTCGCTGGTCATCCAAGGTGTATCTGGCCAGTCTCCGCGACTTCACCACGCCCGCATCCATCTTGGGCCAGTCGTCTAGTCTACATGAACTCTGTAAGCCAAAGTTTCTTTTACCCCCGAAGGCTCCTACATCTCGAGCTACATTGTTGGTACCGTCCTACCTTGTACTTCCTGACCGTGTTGGTTGAAGTTGTTTCATATTGAACATGACAAGTACCAGAGACGTCTGTTTCGTTGAGCTCCTTGCTGACTGCTTCAAACTAGAAATATTATTGACTTGTATTCTCTGCTTTATTCGAAAAGTTTTGGCAATGAACTATGACTACTGCTACCTGGAACACACTCATCAGGGACCTTTTAAAATTCTGTATCTCCACTGGATCTTTGGGGTCCAAATATACACTCTCGATCAAACCGAGTTTCCAATGAGCATAAAATGTGGAATGTGAATACAGGTCCCAGATAGACTTTATTGGTAAGTAATCTGCTGTCACACTCTTACTTCGGGTAAATAGACGTGGTGACTGGAGCTAAAACCATCAGTAGGAAAATTCAGTAAAACATTTAAAGACAAAACCATTTACACATTGAGATATTAATACATGGAGACCGATATGACAGTATGAAAAACAATATACAGGAATTACTACTATAAGATAAACTAACATAAAAAGATGAAATGTTTATGAAATATATTATTGTAACAATTCTTTGAATTTAGATGAAAAAAATATTAATTAGATAAACAAGGTCCTTGTGGAATCTTTGTCTGATAATGTAAAAAGGTAACTCTTTATCTCTTTTTATATGATTCATGAATATGCTTTTTTTTTATAAATATCCAATAATCATACCTCGAATTTCAGAACACTTTGGACGCCGGCCTCGGTCCAGAGCGGTATTATGTTAAGCATTGCCTTGATCTTGTAGCTAACCTCCTTCTCTTTCCGCTCCAGCTCGTTCAGCAACACCGTTGACTCAACATCGTAAGATATCGGCTCTTCAAACAATTTCAACTGACCGGAATCCGCCCGGCTATCGGAAGAAGACGTAGTCGTTTGTAAAATCACAGAACAGTATAGTAATATTATAAGCTTCAACATGTTTATAATAATTCAAACACAAAATAGTTTCATATGTTCGAAGCTTCCAGGCATACAGTTTATAATATTTTTTATTTAAATATTCGTAAGTTATCTCTGTGCCAACTACATCGACACGTCCAACAACCACAGTTACAAATGTGACACTGATGACAAGTACGCGGACTCGGTGTTGCCAGTCGACAGGGAGTATCAATATATGGAAAAATCAATAATTGTTAATTAAAAGACAGCACATAAAGAGCAGTTTTTACTTTTGCCAAACGAGTGCATATTTTTTTTTTAGAATATTATAATTTAGTAACATTTTCATCAAAGGAATTAATTTCTGCTTCTGCTTATATTGTTAGAGAGGGAGAGATTAAAACCTACTTTACTCTTTACAGAATATAACATGAGTATATAAATTGTATATCTAGTGATGTTATTATTTTCATATTTTACTAGTCTTGTCCTCGGTCTATTATTTAAATTGTCCTGACATGATTTTGTTAAACTAAAGGATGAACAAAAAATATAATTGTCAATATGTATGTTACAGTATATCTCAGAAATGTTTCATACTCATACAGGATATGATCCCGGGATCCCGCTTATATTTTAGTTACGAAATTTTCGGCATCAAAAATTAAGAAACCCCGGGATTTACAGGTTTGATAGAATTTTTAAATAAGTCTATAAAAATGATAAAGTATGATTGCAGATAGCACGTTGAATGCTTTGTTATTCTTCAAACTTATTGATGTGGTTGAGATATTATAAAGTTACTGCTCAATTACAAAATATTAGTTCCAGTAGACATTGTTCTCTCCAGCATATACTTAGTCCTTTGTATATGAAGTTCTTCTAATTAAAGCTGTTAAAGTTTAATGTGAGTTTCATAACTTATTCACAATTCTACTAAGTCTAAGGCTACTTCGTTTATTTTGTAAGAAGAAACCATAACTTTATTTAAGCATCTTTTTGAAGACTTGAAATTTGATTATTAGATGTCTTCACGAAAGTATAACGTGAATAAAAACGATTTTGTTATGTTTTTCTATATTTTTGTTCCCACTTCCATTAGTAATACAATCCCGGGACGGTCCCGAGGGTCTGCCATCAAATATCCACTTATGTTTTATGCAACTCCAACCTTCACATTCATTCAGCAGTCGTAGGTAGGACGAGTCACGACCTGACTCCTTTTAAACGTTGCTCAACCCACGTCCTTTAATGATACCTACAAGAAGTTTAGGGAATTAACTCGGAACGTAAACCGTGTCTGTGTTCATTTCAATATGATTAGTTTAATGTATAAAGTTTATATTCTCCAAAAGTTGGTCGGTTAGTCGGTCGATGGTTTTAAGAAAATGGCTTAAAACCGCATTTGAAACTTTTTTCTTTCATCATAGTTACGGGCCGAGATGATTAGAAAAACTATTTTTTTAGGACACATTTCAAGGAACATTTCATATTTACTAACAAAATAAACAAATTGTGACCCTAAAAGATACGTCTTTTGATGGCTGGTAACATACAATATTTCAAAGATCGTTCTCATTCTGTACATCCTGTTTGAGAAAGAAATGGTTTTGTTAAGTATCTAAGGAGGTATCTAGATGGAAACAGATGAAGTGACTTCTTAATAAAACATTTATTTGGTAATAAAAGTTCGTATCACAACATTCGGAATATTTCAACATCATTTAAAATTCTATTTTATACATCAACTATAAATCTTTTTTTTATTAAAATAGGTACATCTCTTTGTTATTAAGCGTTCACTTTATTAATAACAATATTTTTTTCCAATAACATTAAATACAATTGCAGTTAAATCATTTAAGGAAGACTATCTCCCGGACATTAGTAAACATAAAAAAAAATAAAGAGTAAACTTATCCAAAATTACAATAGATATATAAATATGGACTAATACCACAAGTCTGTGACATGCTATCTTTGGTCACGACGTCTCCACAGACCGGCGCTGGTCGCAGGCCGCTGGTAGAGATATGTATATTAATAATAAATATAACGGTCTCTGTAATATGTTACGACCAATAATATTATCACAACCTCCTGCCGGTAACACATAGAAAACTCGGAAACAACAACAATAACATACATTATAATGAACATCGTACATGTGTATAAAAACAACGTCCGAGCACCGACACGAGTCCTCAGGAGTAGATGGTCATGAGGAGCATCTGAAACAAAGTAAACATGAGGCTTGAGGACACGAACACGCGAATGTAAACACGTTGACCGCACTCACGAACTGATGTACGCACCTCCTCCAGCGATATAGGATTAGATTTCAGTTTGTTGTCAAGGCTTCGGAATCTCTCTGGAAAATAAAGAATATTTTATGATAATCCATCACAGCTTTAGGAAAACTAGGACCAATCGTTTTCCGAGTACCGTGGGCTAGATGCAGCCGGGCCAGCGCCAACACGCAGGCGTCGGGCGAGAGGCGAGTCCCGAGCGCGAACCTCAGCACTAGGCACTCCAGCACCTTGTTGGAGGCTCGCACGCCGCACGCCCACAGCAGCGCGCGCAGGCAGTAGGCGCTGACGGCGGCCCGGCAGCCCGGGGCCGCGCCCAGTACCGCGCCCCGCCACAGCGCCAGGCGCGCCAGCAGCGCCGGCAGCGCGCCCGCCTCCAGCCGCCCCGCCGCGCCCGGGTCGCCCAGCGCCACGAGCGCGCCGCACAGCGCCCGCGACGGCCGCGCCGGAAGCACGCGCCGCCAAACGCACCGCAATAGACTCCTGAGCGCGCGCGCGTCCACCTGCGAACACCAAAAGGTCCTCATCACACCCTGCTTCCTCATCAATCCCCTCTCGACCCTTTCACATCGAGCCTTACCTCTTCGACTCCTCTTTTCCCAATCGTTTTCGCGATCGCGGCCTGAACCTCGGGCTGAAACGGTAAGAGCGGATTTTAGTCCCACTTTATTAAAAAAAAAACAATCTAAACTCTATAAAAAAAAGTAGAATTAAGTGGAAAAACAATGTCCGCGTGGCTTAGACTGAAAATATATGTTGTAATTCGTTTTAGGAAGATGAAAGATCATGTTATTATTGTTTTACTTGGAGTTTTTTATGATATTTAATATTACAATTGTTCATTGGTTATCCTACTATTTGAAAACTTACAAAAAATATAAACTAGATACTATTTTGTGGGACATCTGTCTACTTTGAAGTCAAGGACAACCATGAACAACCGAAATTTATTAACTACATACAAGATCTATACATTTGACTCAGAGCGTTTTGTGAGGGGACGTGACGGGAGGTGATAACTTATTTTAATATACAATTCCCTATATAAACTCTGTGTGCCCTCAGGAACCCTACAAGTCAAACATACACTTATTCGACCACGGTATTGAAATCCAAGACAGCCTCTCTGAGATTATAACAATAACATAATAAAAAAAATCATCTTATTCTGTACAACGTTCTGTGACTTTGGAACTACATCTATGAGCGAACATACTTATTGTAACTTTCATAAAAAGCTCAAAAAATTATTTTCTATTACAATAAAAAAATGGGAAACAGTCTTATTACATATAATGTAAGAAGACTGTTTCGTATTTAACAAATAATAAATATTCATACTTATCAAGGGAATATTTTAAAAGTGAAATAAAATTAGGAATTTTAAAATAATTAAATCTTTTATAACCTAATAAAATAACGTTAGCGGATAATAATAATGGGAGAGTAGGAATGGAAAATATTTCCAAACTAAATAAAATCAAAATACATTAATTCTTCTTGCATAGATTACATTTTGTTATCCTAGCTATCACAACATGCAAGGGATCGCTACTGCCACTTTGGGACTTGGTTAGTCTGCGGTGATCTTTCATTTCAATCTTACTTCGTGCTTGTCAGTAATGCAGCTTGTAATGGATGGAGTGTAGTGTTGCCCAAAATCGGTCTTGGTCTTGCAGTCTTGGTCTTGCATTTTTGCAAGAACAAGACCAAGACCAGGTATTTTTTGCAAGACCAAGACCAAGACTGACTGTGCACGATTTAAGCAAGAACAAGACCAAGCCTGCAAGACTCTTGCGTCTTGCAGTTAGGATTGAGGATAGTTTCAGGAAGTAAGTATAGGAATTCGAAGTATACGCTAAGGGATTCTTTAAGACGCAAAAAATATGTTGTTTTTTTTTTCTAACAAATTGAACTCATGGGAATTAAGAACACTAGGTACTATAAACAAAAGTACATAGCGGATGAAAATATCAAGTAAAAGAAAAAAGTGTGCATCCCTAGTTTTGACCATAGGCACTGTGTGTGATAGTG
>JAAAKD020000070.1:7261621-7277068 GCA_010014825.2 Danaus melanippus
CATCCATCCACCTATCCTTTCATTCCTCCATTTATAAATTAGATTTTTTTTTATTCAATAAACAGCCGACTAGGACGTTTATAATTAAAATAATCATCATTAAACATAAGATCTATCTCCGGCCTCTTCTGTCAGATCGTTTGTCAGCTGCAAGCTGTCTCTGTTAGGATTTCTTTTGTTTCACAGTAATGGACGCGGAATAACAATTTTCATTCTGTAATTAATTATAAATACAAGTCTCATTTATAAATACATATAAAAAAAGATTTTCTTTCATGACTAACGGTGCGCTACGTCGGTGTTAGGAGAACAGTAACTCTATAAGCACTCGAGTCCTAACGATTCGACAGTTACCTGTTTTATAAAGAAAGAAAGTGTTCCCATTATTACCTTTATAATGCAAACTATAAAGATGTTGAAGGGGACTGTTACCAAAAGCTATGCTTTGCTTAAAGTAATGTCTGGTTTACGAGTCTACTTAATACCTTGGGACGATGTTGGTAAGAGAATTGAATTTATAAAAAATTTTTCGTTCATCAAATTATATCCTTTGCTATCGTGGTTTGTTTGTTTGTATGTGTTTATCAGGACGACTGGAGTGACGTATGTATATTCATGTAATGAGGAGCGAGGAGCGAGTTACAACAGAAGTGAGCAGGGATAATTAAAACAGATCATTTGTATGCCGGGAGGGGAAGAATTGACTTCTGAAATTACTTCTCAAATTCAAATTTGCCAACCCAGAGGACGGGCGCGCCGCTCGTAAAAATGATACGAATTTACGATATGAAGCTGAATCCTGCATCCCGGCCGGTGTCTCCGTCATCACATCGTGACAGTTTTACTGCTCCCCCCCCTCCCCTCTCCCTTCCCCTTCCAACTCGCCCCCGATACTCCTTTCGGCTTCACACAAAGTTTATTCAGCTATTTATATGGAAGTGCGAATTTATTGCCTAACTTTTAAGAAATGTTGTAAAGTTAAGAGCTTTTTAAAAAGTGTCGTAAAACGACCGTAACGCGGAGCTGGGGAGCGGATATTAATAAAATGATTATGGAAGTGCGACAGGTATCTATTCAATTAATCTGGGAGGGTCCAGATGATGGACTCGGAGCCCCCGCACTCCGCGACGTCCGCACACTACTGTAGGGTTGAGACGTGTACTGTGACGGTACATTAATATAATAAAAATATTAATATTTTAAAAAGCTAAGAAATTAAGATATAAATGAAGGACATGTGATGTTTGTGTACAATGAAAAGTAACAGAACTCATGGAAATATACGTTATATAATATGATAAGGTTGAGCGAGTGACCGTCCTAACTCCTAGGTCTGTCCTGAACACTGCTCATCTGTAATGTGTTCTTGTAGACTAATTTTGTAGATCTCTCTAGGTCGCCCCACACTTCTTATGAAATGATCCACGGATTGTCTTACTATAGCGATAACGAAAATATACATGTTTTAGGGAACTTAAATTATCTCTTCCTTGTGGTAGAAAATGTTGTTATTAAACTAGTTCCGACCCCGGAGTCCGGACGATTCAATTCACTTTAACGGTCTCAATAAGACTCGCCGTCCCCGACACTACTGCTGAGGCCGCTAGCCGTAGTCCTGAGCTCTGTGTTTACACACTTCGATGGCAACACGCGGCTACAAAACGTGGTACAAATTCAGTCTACTAATCTTTATTTCATAATGCGTCTGCAGATGGGTCCTGTCTGTTATCATTCCGATTTGTTGTTAAGAAACTGGTATGTTATATATGTCATAAACCGGTATTATAACATATAACAGGCTACACTCGGACACAATACAAGACAGTTTATAATTAGAATAATACTTTGTGTTTTCTATGTTACCAGTCGACATAACGTAACCAGTGGGAGATGACAGAAACAATAACATTACAATAACTCTCTCACACACACACTCACACTCCACAGGTCTGTGTGTTTGTGTGTGTGTGTGTGTGTGTGAACTGACCTCCTCGCGGTCGGAGCTCGCTTATCGATTCATACTAATTAATTACGATCCAAAATAACATCAATATCAATATTATCATTCAACATCGAGCACAGTGTGTCAGAACTGTACTGGCGACTGACCGAGATAAGAGATAAAGTGCGCCAAGCACGAATGTCAGGGCGTGTGACGGGACGGATGAAGAGGCAGCCAGTACAGGCTAGAAGTACAGGTACAGTATGATACAGATACATCGATGACATCCGAAATTAAGAGAAAAAATAATAATGGTTCGCTCGCCGAGGACCGGCGCGAATCGATACCGATGTGGAATTTATAAAAGTAGCGCCGCGTGTCGCCGCCGCCTCCTCCTCCTCCGCCCGGCCCCCGGCCCAGTCCCCGGTCTCAGCCCCCGGCCCCGGCCCCGGCCCCCGCTCGCCGGCCGTCTGCGCTCTTGCTTGTGGCCGTGTGCTCCTCCCCTCGTGCGCGTGTCTGTTTGCGAGCGTGCGCGTATGTCTGACTGTGTGCACCGCGCCGCCGCCCGGAGGTGACGTGTGTCATGGAAAAGGAGAAGAGGCAGAGGGTCTCGCTGCCGCAGATGGTGTGCGACGAGGAGCCCAAGGCGAAGGGCGACGTGGGCAGGATGGTGGACTGCAGCCAGGCGGACGACCGTCGCCTCATACGACTCGTGAGGGAGCGGCGGCTTCTGTACGCCAGGAACAACATGCCCGTCGCCAGCTTCTACACGCAGGTCAAGGCGCTCTGGGACGAGGTCGCCGCCGCCATGGGATGGACCGGTACACGCGCACAGACACACACACACACACACACACACACGCGCAGGGAGAGACAGACACAGAGAGAGACAGAGAGGGAGAGAGCCGAGCGCGTGTGTTTACTGTTGCTGATAATACTGTTCATTACGAGCGGAGTCGCGGGCAACACACACTACACTGTACTCGCCGCGTTTCTAGTACGAGATATTAACACATTACATAATCATCGTATATATATATGTACATATATGTTTAAAGGTGGACATCATATGCGGAGTCGGTTAAACGCGTGTCTTTATCAACTTCGATAACAGAATAAAATAGATCCCAATAATTTATGTTGAATAATATTCTCTATTAATATCATTAAAGTACAGTTCCAGTTTATTAGTAGTCCGGTGTCTGGGGTAGTGCGGAACACGTGAACAGACCCACACACAGTCGTGACCGTTGGTATGTCTGTACGTGTTTATACATAAAGAGCATTCATTCAAGATGTGGTGAATGGTCCGAAATAGTCTGACTGTTCAATCTCTAGTAACAGGTGTTTTCTTTAATCGTTCATTATTACTGCCTCGTTTTTATAAAAAAAATAAAAAATATACTAAAAGTAAAAAAAAAAGTTTGAGTGAAAAGTTCAAAATACTTAAATAATAAATTGTTCCAGTAACTTTTTGTTTCTTTTTAAAATAATAAAAATGTTCCCGTCTCCAAACAAACAAACCGATGTCAGTTTTTATCTGGCAATCTCTCGACTCTCGACTCTCTACACTCTACAGTCCACACTAACGTCTCTCTTACGGATCAATCATATAATTATGGAAATTATAAAACAAGAAAATATTTATTTGTATATTCTTATATACTATATATTTTTTGTTTAATAAAACTGAAAATAAAAAAACATTTTCATAATAGCCAGGTCTGTGTAAGGAGCAATGGAAACGCTCGGAATATGAGTTTTCATAAAACACAGTTCGTGTGACGGTTGCAGTAGAACGACAGTTGTACAGGGTTCAGGGTTCATGGTTCATGGTTCAGGGTTCAGGGGGAGATAGTGTTAGAGGAGGTAGTGGAGAAACAGACAACAAATATTTATTGAAATGTAGTTTAACATACAAATATATTATAGGGAACCTCCTCCTCTCTCCATCTTTACATTATTAACGAGACTTGTTACTTATGGAAACCACTCTGTACAGATTTTGATGAATCCTCTAATATCAATCTTTTACGAGGTGACTGTAAGTCAGATCGTATAAGTTAAATCTTTCTTCTCAATCAGTCTTCTTTAAATCGGATGTGTGATGTTTTCGTATTGTTGTAGTGGCGGACGTCCGTCGCAAATGGTCTCACATCCGCAACTCCTACTCCCGTCATCTCCGTAACGAAATGCACGGCGCCTGCACCAGCAAGGGACGGATGGTCAGCCGCTGGTACCTGGCGGACGAGCTGGAGTTCCTCAGGGAACACATGGCCACTGACATGTGAGACCTCTCCTCAGTAGTCCTTGACAAGTTGTTAACGATGTGTTGTAGCGATCAAGCGTGTCGCTACTCAGACGAGGTCGAACCCCGTATTCAGTGATGTGTTTCTTGTTACAAGGAGATCGTCTCCGTACTCGAGCTACGCCCCGACTATGTTGGAGATGGACATCAACGAGTCCTCGAACCCGGAGTCGGTGGACGTGAAGCCGTTCATCCACAACCCCTGGTTCACCCTGAGCGCGCCGCACTCACCTAAGCCGGAGCCGCGGGCGCCTCCCTCCCTCCACACCGACGACAGCTCCGGCTCTTTCGCTCCCGACGAGAACTCTTCGTACTTCCAATTCTTCAGAGGGATTCATAACGACTACCAGGAGTTACCGGTTAAGAAACAGAGACTGTTCAAACGGAAATGTCTCAGTCTGCTGCACGAACTATTGGATGGTGAAGAGAACCAGCGGAGCAGCTCCTACAGTCACGACAACAGTGCGCTTAATCTGTCTAACTCAGCACAGCACGACGAGACCAAGGAGCAGAAGACGCAGCTCGAGGAGAGTTTTATACTTCCCAATAACTGACAGTTGCGAGGATTCTAGTGAATTTACAACAAATATTTACTAACGAACTCTCCGTCACAGTCTGTGCGGAAGGTGACGCGGGCGGAGAGGTCACCGCGAGTTCCTGTACTATAAGGTTACAAGGCATTAAGGACACTCATAGGACACATAGTGCTCACTTTATAAGTGAACTTTAATCTAGTTTAATGAGTTGTTTTAATACTAATTATTTATTTTTAACATCGTGATGCTCTCCAAAGGTTACATCCGCCGCGGTGTACACCCTCCCACGGTAGATGTAGTATGTAAGTGATGTAGACTATATGTTGAGTCGTAATAGAGTCGATATCTGAACAAACATCAATGTAAACACAGTGCGCCTGTCATGTTTACGGAGGGCGCCACGAGTGTTGTCACTGTAGTTTATAGAGTTAGAGACAAACGATCGCGGATCTGCTCACGGCAGAGTGGCGGTCAGAGGAGAAGGTAAATAACTTATAATATATAATGTATGGACCCGCGTCTGGATATACATTGACAGTGACAGTGACAGATATACTTCACTTCATATATTCAACACACATGTACGTGTCGTCTGCCCACGGCACCTGCGAGGACTGTTTGTGTGGTTGACTGTATTCCAGGGTCGTGGTGTCAGTGCGAGCGGGTCAGGTGGATGGTGCATGAATCATTATAACAAGATTAACTCAGTACATTCATTCCCGTGTCCAGAGTGTAGGAGTTACTCGTAATAACTATAAACACTATGAACCCGACAAATATAAAAGTGTTTACAAAAAATTGATTCCTCTTTAAATATTAATTTAACCAAATTTATAATTTTATAAAATGTAAATAGTATGTATAAAGAATAAAAAAAAAGAAAATTTCACAAGTTTAGTATCAAAATTAATGAAAATTACTATTAAAACGAATCAAGCGTATTAAGTGAGTTTGATTTGTGTGAACAGAACCTTCCCGTCCCTCCGAACATCCTTAGCATTATACATACGTTAACGTTAAGTACGTGACGTGACGTGACCAGGTGATGAAGGCGTCTTATATTAAACAGAAACTGACCTTAAAGAGCTGAGAGACTAGAACCATAGGCGACAACATAATGAAAACGAACTTCAAGGTCATAGCAGCGACCTCCGAGTATCAGGTGAAAAATCCAAAAAATGATTACATCTCCGAAATATTGATCTGTTGGTATGTTGAAGTGAAGTTATCCGAAGTGGCGGTCGAGTTGAGACCAGGGATGAGATTAGTAAACTACCACTAATTAACTCCACCACACACCACACACCTAACAATATACATATATTATGAAAGGGATTTTATTTAGAGACGAGTCCACGCCGCTAGTCTTGTATGTCGCTATTCGGCCGTAAATGATGGCCTTCCCAACTCAGTATGAGGAGTAGAAGTTTGGTTATACTTAAACTAACAACATTTGACACTAAAAAAAAAATCTTAACACCATTATAGGTTTTGTAAAATTATTAACTAAAATCTTTAATTGTAAATAGTTTTTAAAATATAAAAAGGATATAAGAAAGTGACAATCCAATAGAAAAGTGTTATAATGAAGTAACTATTTTTTGTATTTAGTTCATAAACTATAACTTGTAGTAAAACTGAACATTATATATTGTGAATTTTAGGTGCTATTAAGAGGGAGATCTATAATAATAAAAATGGATTTACTTAAACCGTTCATAGTCACGCCATAAAGGTGTCTGTAGTCAGGTCTTCTATCCTCTGATCGAACTCCACGCTCCAGTCCTAGGTCTAGACAGCAAGCTTTTCGACGCCATCCATACATGTCAAAACAATAAATTGTACGAAGCAGATGAATGTAAATTTTATATATAAGTAGGGTTGAGTTTAGATGTAGCATTTAAAGGAATATGATAATGAACATTCTGAATCTTACATGGGACTGCATTTAATGTAAAAAGTTGTAAGGATCCCGATCCAGTAGTACTTACTGCTTATAATTCATCTCAGAAACATCTTGGATCGCGGAACCCGTCGACATTAACGGTCGGAGGCAAAGTTAAACGACTGTTGTTATACTATTGAGGAGCCCCAGCGAGTTGATGGCGGCTTACGAGACACATTACGGAGTATTACGAATTAAATTACAAAATAATCTTAGAATTAAGTTATACGACAGAAAACATTTTTTACAAAGGGAATATAATATAATACATATAACCAAGGACTGAGTTCACGGCCTCGTCTGAACACCGAGTAGTTTAAGTTTGGACACACTTTGATTTATGATTCGGTAACAAACCCAATGATCGGTGGTCAGTGAAATATGTAATAAGATATAGTTCTTGCCCGCTACTCTGCCTGCCTCCGGTTAAGAATTAGAAATGTATAGCAACTGGGAGAACTTTGTCCCGCCTTAGAGATTGTAAATAAACAGATTTTGGTTTTTATTAAATAATCATTTTTTTCGGTAGAACGGGATGAGAGTAACCTATGTCTGTCTCTCGCTTTCAAAAAAGAACGTTACATACTTTCAGACAAACCCATACAGCCGTCCTTGACTTATATCTGTATATATACATAATGATGTCATTAGGAGCTTTTTGGCCTACTGATGCCACGCTGGCCAGACGGGTTGGCATAGGGTTTGGTTTCGAGTTTTCCTTCTCTAAGCAGTAGTTATATATATATATATATATATATATTACATTTTTATAATATATATTTGTACATAAGTCGTAGAAAAAAAAATTACAATCAGAACTATCAGAATCCGGGTATTGTGGCGCGGATTGGGAGAGGCCTATGTCCAGCAGTGGACCAAGATTGGCTAATTGATTGATTGATTGATATACATAATAGGAAGTTGTGTTAGTTACACTATTTATAAGTCAATATCTCTGTATATATGTGTATATTATTCGGTGCTACGTCTTCACTGAACTATTTATTTCATGAAATGCCTCATATTGGTTGTAAGAAATATTAAAACAATATTTGGTGAGTACACCAGTATTAAATGATTGTAACTCTACAACAGAGGACGCTTCAGAAACAGCTCGAGCAAACATCACGAGGGGTTCACAAAATATTGTAAGTCCTTTTGACGGACGTTCACGTCACAAACAATTATTGTATGGTTTTTAAGCTTTTTGAAAATAACAAAATAACATTCACCGACTGCATTACGTGAGGGTGAGAGAGAGAGAAAGGGAGAAGGGAGGGAGATGAGATGAAGGGTGGCAGGTAACGACACATTATACAACTGTGTATGTAGAATAAGAAGGTTTACCTTAACATGGAGTGAGCATTTCCTGCTAGAATTATCTATTTACTCTTACAATCAACAGTATCTTCTTTCGTTCTCTGAATGTCACTCAGTTGTAACTCCGTGAGACATGTGTACTGACCCTCATTCATCACTATCTAAACACTTATATTTTTTATGAACTCTTTTCATCACGAGGCGACAACAGTCTTTATGAAAGTTTTGTTTGAAAAAGAACTTATCTTTAATATGAAACGTCACATTCTGTGCTTAGTCCAAGTTCGTGACACTATGAGTGCGTACGGTGCGGTAACATAACAGTTTATCATTCATAAATATTCACACTTTATTATTAAGGTAGGTTACTGAACGAGAAACGTGGAACGCATCGTATGTAGTGTGACGACAAAGACTTGAACTACTCACACAGATTACTAATGAAAGAAGTGGTTCAAGAACTGAACTCGAGCGAACTGAAAACATGAGAACACGATGAATATTAATGTACATAGAAAAACTCAGAGGTTTACATTCAGATAGACTTACCTTTTCTCATGTGTTGATGGCCAGGTTATAGCATTCTATCAACCCGGTTTATCCCACTTATGCCGGGGGGTGTAGGGGTGTGGGTGTGGGGGTGTGAGGAACCCTCGCCGTTTACCCGTGTTATATCCGGCAGACGGGAGGAGAAAATAAAATTCAATTTCAGGCAAATCGACGATCGAGAAAATCAGATGGTGAGAGCCCTTAAGGTAATATAAATAATATGAAATAAACGAGGCGATCATACAACTGACATACGTACAAACACACAAACACGTGATATATATAAAGGTCGGGGAGAACAGGAGACGTGATAGTCACTGGGAATTGGGACTGATGTTAATATTACCAGCAATGAGTGAGTGAGTCTCTTTCTACAACCTTACAAGATGTATCAAAATATGTCTACATGTCGGTTCCTTGTTTCCGAGTCTTGTCGACTGATGGACGTGAATTGTTAGTAGCTGTTCACTACATCTAGTGTTCCGGCTCACGTCGTTAGTTTTAGAGAAAAATTAAAGAATTTAAATTAATTATTTGATAACATTCAGATTAAAATGAGGCGAATTGTTGGAGAGCGTGAACGTTGTTCATTAAAATATAACTGGTGCCATGAATCATATCAGGATCGGTTCCAGAGTAAGTTCTGTTCCGAGAGTAAATTATCTCCGTTGAGTCTCAACTGAACTTATATCTGTATATAGCACAGTGCCAGCGTTATTTCTAATTAGTTCTCTTGAACATTTCTCTTCCTGTCTGAGTCCTTGTTCTCAGAACTTTTGTCTTCATTCCGTCGGTTCTCTGTTAAAAGTGTAGTCTCACTAATAAGGATTTCTGTTTGTTCTCACACGATTTAAAATCTCTTTAGTATTTGTTTGATTTTTAATATTATAGAATTGTAATTGCAATAAACACTTTTACACTTCTCAATAGTTTTGTTAATCAGTAAGGCGGGTGTGGAGGTGGTTTTTAAATCATTCACCCGTCTTCATCTGCGACTGTACTCAGTACTGTTCTGCTCGTGATAGGTATCATTCAGGGTTCCATTCTTGTATAACATCTTTCACAGTGAATTTTGTCATTTCTGCAATGATTCATAACCAGGATAATAATGATTATTATACAGTTTTAAAGATGCTTGTATATATATATATATAAATGTTATTTCTCATATACGAGAATACCTCTCCGTTAGAGTTATCGTTATTTATAATTTATGTTTTGCATGTTATTTCCTAGAGCAGTAGCGGCGGAGACTAAGAGCCTGGCGTCTCTTGTTCAATCAATACGAGTAGCATCAGTTACTGATGTGACCACATTCAACAAGACAGATGGATGATAACTTCCAGTAAAGCTCGAACATAAGTTTGTGAAGTATATACATATTTGTGTGTGTCTGTGTGGTCGTCTGTTGTGTTGCTCGAGTCGCTCAGGACTCACAGTCTCCAACATGATGTATATTATATTGAACAATGTTTTTATATCTCCGCAACTCCCCCTGTCCAGTGTCCTCGCTGTCGGCGGCGCGGGCGGCGTCACAGCACGTCCCATTTCCCATTACGGGTTTAATGAGTTAAATCTTCCGAGAGAGTCATTAGTGTGTGACATTATACATTGAAATACAGGCGCCAGCAGCAGAAACTCATTGCAGGGAGATGTGAGACACTGAAATAAATATATTTGTCTTCCGTCTGATGCGGGGCTTGTGTTTATATATTAAACAATTCAGTTAAACATTTCAAATATTCATGAGCGGTGTTCCTTCGAGCGACTCATTCAGAAAGGTGACAGATTCTCGAGTATGGACACTCCGGCCGGGAGATGTGTGGACTGTGGATGAGAGGTGAGACGAGATACAAAGATATTATTGACTTTGCGTGTAAGGATTGAGCGTAGGGGAGAGGAGAGGAGTGTCTGATAAATTGATTATTTACAGTTTGCTCTATAAATACTTAATGACGAAATAATTAAAAACAAAGAATTTTTTAATAACAATCGTAGATCTCATATACAGATATCATTTGTCTCCTGAATGTTCTTTATTCGCTGTCGATGTCTAGATGACCAATAATAACGAATTATAATAATTCGAAAAGAAAGCAGAGGAACAAAAATATTTAAACATTGTATTTAATATGATCCGCAGTAACGGAAGGATCCCGTAGAAACAGAATGAAAACCAAATACGTCGTCCACTTCAATGAGAAGTTATCGAACACAAGGAAACCCGCGGGAATACGTGAGAGAGTAAGTACAGTTATAGATTTACTAGTTACTGATATATATACTCGTTATAACTGAACTGAAAGAATGGTTTTCAACGAATCAGTTTAAAGCTGGTTTCTATATGTTTCCTAGCTCCTACACCTTTAGTTTAGACTGCCGAGACAAAGCAGGTTACAGAACTTTCTTAATAAATATAAAAGATGACTCTGATGTATACAAGTTAAACTCCTAGAGGAGCCTCACTCGCAGCTAGTTCCCCAAGTAACACAGACATTCATTTAATTATTGTAATACAACTTTGTTCCTTGATTCATTACATCATACATTTATATGTTTTAATATACAAAAATAATGTCAGAAAGTTGTTAAAATTTTCCACAATACAAATACAGCACACAAAAACAACATGGCTATATAAGTTTATGTTATATACTTTATCTAATAATATCCAACAGGTAAGTGATGTAACGTGAGCGAGCCCGTACTTGACCACGTGACTCACTGTATCAAATATTATTACTAGGTGAAATATTAAGTAATGTAACGCATCTCTGAGTGGAGCTCTTCTCAACACGATCTACAGTCATAGCTCCTAGGGTCGGAGGGGTCGGAGGGGTCGCTGGTGTCGTTTGGTCAAACGTTTTCTCTAAAAGTTTTATTCTACTCTGTATCGGTGATATGAATTTTCAAAGACCGTTAATTTCCATACTGTTTTTTCTGTTGTATCTTCACCCGGCGATGCTCGTTATATCGTGCCAGCTTAATAAATTGTACTTCAACTGGAGAAATGGAAATTAGTCGCGAATTCTTTGAGTCAGATGTAACTAGTTCCCTCTTATACTGACTCCTTTAATTGTTTATTCAAATTACAATATTTTCTATGTGCAACGATGAACGACGTGTATAATCCTATGTATAATGGCATCTTGTTTTTTGGGGTTCCGTTTACCACCAACCCTAATACTGAAACTCTACTTTGGGTTCTTTTGTCACTAAGAGTCTCACGATCCGCGTTAATACAAAATTAATATGCTGCTTTTATTAATATATGTAAGGAACCCTTCAGGTGCTAGTTCTACTCGCACTTGGCGTGTATCTATCTATCGCTCAGTCTTACACACACCTTGTTCCGATGATATTAATTTTATTTATATCAATCAAGAAGAACACATTAAAAACATTTATTTCATACAAAAACTATTTACACAGTAGGTACATAATACATATATAATCTGATCTCACTCGAGGCATGAAACTTTAGAATGTTTTTCCTTCGAAAATGTATACATTGAGTAAATTATAATTGAAAAAACCATAAACTATAAACATTCATTATACCTTGTTTTATATTAAATAATTAATATTTTGTCATAAAAAAATAATAACAACATTTGAATTTTAATTCGAGAAGCGATTGATGTATGTAAATGTGGGGTCAGTTTGGGTCATTAATCCACGGATTATATGGACCTCGGTTGAACATACAAAACAATATTAACATAATGGCTGTCTCGGTTTGAGCTCCACCGTGTGATACTTCTTGATATATCTTGATATAAAGCAAGACAATTCCTCGTTTTGTTTCTGGATTGCCTCCGAGACCGAGTCCACAGTGTGGTTCATATATTTCAAGTCACAATGACTGTAGCAGGGTCTGCGCGTGTCGCCCTCTATCTAGATTCTAGAATAATCTCCTCTTCACCTTTATCTATCTTGATATTTGATTGATATCCTGTCGATAGCCACACGAAGTAAGCTGAGGCACATCAACACGACCGGAGACGTGATCGTCCATCCCTGTATGTTAAGGTCTCCTCGGAGCCTGCGGGAGTGAGAGGTCTCCATACAACGACTCTCTCGGCGTGCGTTTTACTTTAGTCTGAATTTCCCAAGGCCACGATCCCGACGAGCTTTTTAAGGAATCCCTTTTATTAACTCAGAACGATCTCGGGGACGAAGTTTAAATTTCTTGAAGTGCTTTGGAGCTCGAATTCACGACTTAACTTAAGGAAACACTTTAATAATATTCTGAACAAGCTTCATTAGGTATTGGACGGAACAAAACGAATGAACGGAACATACGAACTACTACTCGGAGTACTATTACAAATGAATAAATATAATTTTTATATTTCTTTAACAAATAATGTGTACTACATAGAAGACTTTGCTTTTGTATTCATATTCATACATCGCATACATTATAATGCCATGAGAAAAATGAAGGTCTCTTTGAATATCGTCATCTAGAAGAGTGTAGAAGAAACAATAAGATTACATTTTATGAATAAACAAGTAAGTTATATGGAATCAGTCGGAATGTAACATATTGAATGATTTAATGAAGACTGTCCTGGTGGAGACAGAGCGATGACAAACGAGTCATGGAGAGATGTTCCCTGTTATAATACTCTGATATGTGACGAACAGATCACTTTACGTTTATAACACACGAACACGTTCATTAAACATATTACAGAAGTATTTAAAATATAAATATCGCTCATTGGTTTTATATAAGGATATGTATCACGAACGTTTTAAGATCGCTTCGATAATAAACAACGACGGCTGAAGAAAGTTGGAGAGCCGTATCAGTTAGTCGTGCGTGAAAACATACATGTACTTCACAAAGTAAATAACACTGTCAGCTCTGATAAGGAAGCGGGGAGGAGAGGAAAGGAGCTCCGGGGGTAGGGGAAGGGGTAGGGGAAGGGGCCGGGTGGAAAGTGTATCCACTGAAATAAATATATTATATAGTTGGGATTTGGGAGCGACAGAATCTTCGGAGTCAGTCGCTGTTAATAAGTTTCACTCTTAGAGGATTAAACACAGTCTGATAGCGAGGCGTGTCGGCATTCTACTCTTGTATTATATTATTACATATATATATAATAACGACAGTTTAAAAATTAAAATTGTCTTGAAAAAATCATTCAACAATCAAAGTGGGACCACGGAGCTGGGGTCGTGTACGTTTCATAGAAAGAAAACAAAATAAAGACTCGCAGTGAACAAAGATTAATAAAACAATATTAATAATAAAGTGTGTTATAATACCAATAGGTTATTTTAATGTGAGGCTTTCACAGGAATATTAAATTTTTAAGAATAAAGAAGCTTCATGAGACATCATATTATATTATTATAATTCTATGACCTCTGACCTCTGACCTCTACGCCAAATTATAAGTTGCTTCTCATCACATGAAGTCCTAGTCACTAGTCACCAGTCACTAGTCCTGTGACTGTCGAAGTCAGTAAAACACTGTGTTGTGATAATACATATAATAATCGGTTGTAACGTTAGTATTGTAATACAAACGTTGTTTCGTGGTCGGTCGAGGGATTGTTTAGTAAAGTATAATTTATAATGCTGATGAATATATTCAATACGAGAGCTGCAGAGTAAACGCTGGAAGTAATGAGGTCTTATAAATTCCTACGTCGGCACTAAAAATACAGAAACTTCGCTGAAACTATTTTTATGCAAAATTTGATCATCTGAATAAAACGTATTTCTTCATCATCTCCGGACAAAACAGCAAACTTTAATAAGACGAGTAGTTGATATTTATTTTCCAGTAACTGGGGACACAGTTATGTTTATATATTTTTATTGTATATTTCATTAATATATCATAATTTTATCATTTTGTGAAAAGTTGATCTTCTCCATTCATGTCACTCATTACGACCATGGGTTACCGCAGAGCGTCAGACGTGCTCCTAGCTCCTATGCGACGTGACAAGGACAGCTATCGATGATGATCACGAGAGTAATCTTAGACTATTACTACGAGGCAGATGAGACGCCAGCGTCACTACTAGAAAAAAAACTATTTAGGATTATTTAGGACCGGCCGACACCAGTAGTGAGACTATGTCTCGTCTGCAGACACTGACCCTCCACCTAGATACAATTTAAGATTACAGTTGTTCTTGACGCCATAAACCACATCACTCCTCGAATATACACGGGTGTAGGGTGTCGGTACCAACCTGCTCTACTGTCAGTTTTTTTTTACCGACTACGAAAAAGGGAAATTCACTATCTTGCTTCCTTTGGTTTATTGTTAATTTTGAACTTCTTTTACGTGGTTTATACACTTCTGATGATAGGAATAAATACAGAGAAGTGAGTGATCAAAAACAATTTTTGATATTGTATAATGTAAACGACCCAAACAACTGTTTTCTAGAAGTGAAAGATGTTAGTCACTGAGACGAGAGACGACTAACAATCAACGATCTGTTAAATGATGACTTAGTCTATAAAATTTTATTTCCAAATCATCCGAAAACATGAAACTGAGTAAAGTGGTTACCGAACCATAAAACATAACGACTAAGTAGATTTATCATAAGATCACTCTGATTATCCATTAAGACAAAACATTTTAATGAAACGGTCTCTGGAGGAGAAGACAGGAGAACACCTCAGACACGAGAACCTGGGACGAATGAAAATACATCGTCGTCATTGTCAGATGAGGAATCATAGCAAATAATTATCCGAACCTCGATTGTGACACAGAAGAAGAGTCTTGACCTATCGCCGGCTCCGGAGTAATTAGGGTAACTGGGAAGCTATTCCCGGGGGACGACCGGCCATGAACTTAAT
>JAAAKD020000070.1:7335688-7346289 GCA_010014825.2 Danaus melanippus
TTTGTTCATTAAGTTTCGTTAGCCACACACAGAGTGACTCAGCTTCATCCGGGGACTTGTGTCATTGTGAAACAGACCGGCCGATCCTGTCGCTACCTGTTCCGACACGATGACACTTCACTCAGACGGCAGTCGTCAATAGTCTGAACTGATGAGTGAGTTAGAAGTTCGGTAGTTCAGGAGTCAGGGTTACAGGTTACAATCAAGTATGCATTGTCTTTATATTATTATTTAAACTTAAAACTATTTTAATATATGTATTTATCGGACCCGCGAATTTATCGTTTTTTTTTTATGTAAAATCATTTTAACAATACATGTTTTAGCAGTCACGTTTTCTATGAAGTACGAGTATGTTTAGACATACGGTCGCGACCCGCGAGGGTCCGCTGTGTGATCGAAATCAAATCTTTATGTTTAAGACTGGTGTTATTAAATCTTTGATTATATTCGTATATAAAATCTTGTTAGGTAATTAAATATAAAATGGATGATGTCCGGGATGAACCATGAATATCAGATAAAAGTCATAATTCAATCGTACCTCCTTTATCTACAAATATAATATTTTCATTATGGCGAGTGTGTGAGCCGGTCCACGTCGCGTCGTGACACGGGGACACTGTATCAGAACAGCTGATTGTATGTTCTCTGTTGTATTGGGTTATAAGTAAGAGCAGTCCATGTGTCGGTCGGGAGACGTGAGCTCAGAGCTGCCGCTGGCTTGCAACATCTATAATAACCATCGTAACATGTGTATGGAATGAATACATATTCAGTATTTCTTGTCAGATTGGATCGGTCTGTCGGTCTGTCGGTGGTTCGTGTGACGTGACCGCGACTCGCGACCCCTCAGCGGCTTTCACATTTGATATTATATTATTATTAAGAAATATCGAATAAAACTGACGTCATCTTGAATGTCTATTTAATGTTTCCATTTCTATTACATCACTTAACATACTCTCGTATATATAATAATATATTATAACCAATCATCATTAAAGACATGTTCTCTGTAATATTCATTCCAGCTGTGTCACGTCCTGGGCCGCTTAGCGACAGTCGCTGGTGACGTCACCACCAGCTGATAGCGCGCACGCACGCACACACACACACACACACACACACACACACTCTAGCTCTAGCTTGAGACAAAGAGCTCGAGACTAGTTCAACACCGTGTCTTCGTTTCTATATAACATACACACAATGGACCAGTCTCTTGCAGAATATTCCCGAGCTCACCATGTCGCTGGTGACGAGAGATGGGATGCTTTCCCCGGGGTATGTAGGGGGCATTCCTCTATTCCTCCAGTTGTTACTCGAGTCTCTCTCGTAGTAACGTCAAGATCTTAATCACAAACAACATGAAAACTAACAGAAGTGGCAAGTGGCTGAGACTTTGAGGTTCGGAGGACGTTCAGGACGAGATAATATACACAGAGTGAGTGACAGTGACTTCAAGCCTTAGTAAACTGTACATTAAGTATCAAACCTGACATCATTAAAGGAAAGTCTGTCATTTCAATATTGTGTTAATGTTTCGTTCTGCACAAGGCTCTCCTCCGACTTCTCCAATGCGGTCTGTGACGTCAGGGGTGGTGTGACCAGCGGACCAGCTGAGAGGTGCTTTAGAGCACACTGCTTTCAGATCGATTCGTGTAGGGAAGTGTGTGTGTGTGTGTGTGTGGGCGTATGTCTGTAGCTGTTGTGTCAGAGCCTCGCCGTCCCCGTTAATATATATATCCATCTCCAGTCTCCATATCATGATGGAGACTGGAGACTGTGGGAAAGGACGACATGATAACTGGTCGAGTTAACAGGAGTCACTCACACCCCGGCTCTCCGGCCGCCGCTACATCACAGGACAGATGGTGCTACGAGTTTATTATCATTACGTTGTTTAAATCAAACGTACCAAATAATCAGTTGACATTCAGTAACAAATGTATCATTATCTATGTACATATATATGTTTACTATCAGACGAATATATTTACATCATCTTTGTGTAACGACGGGCAGTATTGAAGCACTGTAACTCGTAAGGGTGGCTCCCGGGGGCGGCGCGAGCATCGGGGGAAGGAGCGGGGGAATGACAGGGCGGAGCGGGGGAGAAAGCTGTTTATAAAAATACGCACAAATTGAATATATACCGATGAAAACTAAAACTGTATTACAAACAACTGTATTACGATATTAAAAAAAAGATGAGTCAGTGAGTGGTGGTCGGCTGTAAGTGGGAGTGGTACCACAGGCTTTTCTTTGTTCGTGACATTGTATGGACCGTACTCCGCCGTCTACTTTCCTCTCGTCCTGACTCCTCACCACCATTATTACTGATGACCTCTGAACCGTGAACGTATTTTTTATTCTAAATGAATTCTCTAATCGTGTCGTAAACTTATAATTATACATTTTGAGTAAACGGCTCATCGCTCCGACTTGAAATATTCGGTGATTACAGGCCTCGCAAATGAACTAACCAATTATTTCCCCCACGATCCACCTATAGCCGTCATTAGTTTATTACAGTGTACACCTGAAGGAGAAGAACTGTTATTTTTCATCATAACTCATATGTTTATCATAAAACGTCTGTAACGTGTCTTTATTCACTATCCGCTAGCGTGTGACGAGTTGTCTGCTGTGAGCTGTCCGCGAGTCGGTTGTGATTTGTGTTCGTCAATTTGTTGCCATGGCAACCCTCAAGGTCACCGGTCACAACCGGGGACACGCCGGGACAGGCGTTATTTTCGGCAAAGGTGAAATCATTACCATCACGGGGTAACCATGGCTTCCCCGGTAAACAAAGCTGTCGATCGTCAACCGTGATGGGCTGGGGCAGGCTAGGGTTGATTATGTGATGTGTGTGATCGATCCCATCTCATCACACAGTGTGTGAAGTGTATATCTAACATTATAATGCAGCCGTCTCACACTCGTCGCGTCGCGTTGTGACGTCAACGTCAACTTTCCCTCCATCGCTACTCGCCAGGCGACCGTCGTCTTTATCATTACAGATTATATAATTTATTTATTATAACACATATTTCAACTTCATTTGTATTACAATAATTTTAGGGAACCATTACAACCGTGTACCTAATGATAGTTCGTTAATTGTTTCCGAACCCTTTTTTACAACATTTTTGTAGTTATACAAAAATCAACCTTATGTATAATAGGCATGGTTCGTTATTCAGTGGGAGCCGCTTCCCGTGTAGTATCGAATGGTCGCTCGCGTTGAAAAATAAACTTTACCACAAGGCAATTGAACTCGAATTACTTCAACAGAATTATACATTGTTCATGTGGAGTGACGGCTCGTATTGAACTTTAAGCTTTAATGCAAAACTATAAAGTGTATATTCCGATGGATGTACGGATCAATGTAATCGTTCAATTTTCAAAAAGCGAACAAAGGAGCTGTCGAGTCTCGCGGATTGTGTTAGGACTTCAGTAATTACAACAGTTTCTTTAATAAAGTTGGAGGGCGAGTCGGGAGACAGTATATGTAGGTGTTGTTGAGGTTATATAATACATAATGAGAAAGATAAACAAGTAAGCTTCGGAACGCGGTCCCAGCGTTGTTTGTAAATCATTAAGGGGAAGGTATCGCGGCCGGCGACGACGCGGACGTAAAGCTCACAAGCGATAAGGACGAGGATATAATATGAGAGGAGTTACATTATAACCCTTATTAGTGGCGCTGCTGCAGGACTGTGGACCCTGGGCTGAGCTGGCAGGGTCGGGAGTGGCTCGGCGAGGGTTGCCGGTAGCCCGATACATAAATCAAAAGTTATAGCCCGAAATCGGTGCTTCGGTTCGCTCGCTCGGGCTCTGGCTTCGGATTGCGAGCGCGGCTCGCTGTCATTATGGGGATTTAATACTTTGGTTACGATTCTCTTAACGGACGAATAATTGAATATGGCTTCCGATAAATCATTAACATAAATAATGTTTTGAGAGTTTTGTGATGCTGAGAGTGGTCTATAAACTTCGAGGAAATTACTCAATGTGTGTATACAAGTGGACTAAGAGACCACCACTACCACTAGGTGACCTCAACGACATAACAATGTAGAATCGTAATCGTACGAATGATTGCTTTATTTATGTCAATAGGTATCGACGACCTTGAAACACGAATATTAATACATATTTAATAACACATTACGAGCGCCAAGCGCCCAAGTTACTTCCGCTTACTCCGCCACCACTGACTTCTATTGTCTTGGAAACAGTTTCAGTATTTTCAAATGTTTAAGTTAAACTTCCCAAAGGATACTTCTTTAATATAATATAACTACATATAATGTATAAGTTTTGAGAGTTCTCGATCGGAACATCAGACATGGCTACATTAAGATCAGTCGGTCAGAGATAAGTCCAACGTTAAAACTCTTGATAACCTCCATCCGTTAATCTCGTCTGTGTACCGACGACCACATTAACCTAAAAGCTAATAGCGTAAAGTATTTAAAATAATGGATTCCTAGATATAAGGGAGCGGACGCACCGAATGAAAAACAGAAATGTTATCATATGTTTATTTGTATATTTACAATTATCATTAATATCACTCACGTTACAACAATAATTCAATTTTGGTATCAGAAGGTCACATTATTATGTTTTAATTCGAAGTGTATATACATATATACAAGTGAAGTGTGTGATCGCTAGCCGCGAGCCGCGTACTCCGCGCTAGTGTTAGACAAAATGGCGGCCGGCGACTTGCGAACACCGAACAGTCAGAAACAACAACTAGTCGGGTTACAGAACAGTTTACAACAACAACGACTCGCTGGGAGTTAAATATAATAGATAGTAGAACAAAACAGAACATGACATGACATGAGGCGAGCTCATTAATTATTCATTACACTAATTAAAATTTAACGTACAACACCTACTGCTCGGACTCGTACACTACACACTCCATAGATACGTGGCAGCTATAAACAAAGTTGGATTATAACATTTTAGATATCACTGCCATTAAATGTTTTTAACTCTTTTGTTAACATGTCTAATGAGGTAACTCTAACAGAACGACAACTAAGAAGTTCTTTCCGAAACTCACGGAACGGGACTATACGTTAGGGAACAGGTTGGGACAGGCTAGGACGTGTAAAAAAAAAAGAGCCGCCGGTACATAGGCTCTAGAAGCGACTACAGTCGTAAAACAACATTCTAAGTTACAAAGGAGACGTAACTAAATCTGTATGATATATTAATGGAATTAATTACTTTTTTTGTGATTTCGCAACGAAACGATAAGTTTATTAGCCGGTTCTTATCGCCTTTAACTGAGTTGTTACTCTCGCATTATCGACTTAACGTAACTGTACATTTAAATTTACTCGCTGATAAAGAGCGAGTGATAACAAAGGAACCGCTTTATATTCTGAACCTCTGTAACTTACTAGAGAACACAGCACGATAACTGAATTACACTGACGCTAGTGTATCCTTAGTGAGCTACTTTCTTTATAGTAATGTGTCATATTAAATATAAATCGTCATGGTCTTAGTTTTATTTGCAATAAAAACAATTGTCAACAGTCAGTAAATTTTTTAACATTGTCGTAGGTGTGAATCAGTCTCGAGAGCGGAGTGCCGCGGCCGGCCGGCACGGGGACAAACATTTACACACTTTTCCTATGATTGTTCTAACTTTAAATTATCACTTTGCAAAAAAAAAAAATAACTCAGATATATTTTTCATCATCGATATCATCGATGTAATCAATATTTTTTATCTTTAAACAAGATTTTACTTACGTCAACAAATCACTTTACTTACTCCATGTAATTACTGAAATGCGAATAGAAAGATCTAGTGTGCTGATGAACCGTCGGAACTCGGACCCTAACTAATATATACCTAATTTCTCATAATGTTATCGAGTGACTGATACGTTTTCAGTGACGAGCTGACGTCACTGTTACTAAGTGCACTTATTCCCAGACCGGAGACAACACTACCAGAGCCATTGTTAGCGGAGTAGGTTCGAAACAATGCTTATTTTGAAAATTACAAAACCGATAATTCTGTACCACCTTATGAAATGTGTTGTTCTGTTCGCTCACTTTATTTAACATTTTGTACATATCTAGAATGTGTAAGTGTTTTTCATATCACATAAAAATTTAATTAGTCATCGTAAAAGAAATTTATATATTTAAATGAACCTTTTTCTATAAACACTATGAAGTAAGTCATTTCAAATAAACAAATTTTAACAATTTAGTAAGAATATACAATTACGAACAACGCTTTGTTTTCCCTTTGTAACACACACTTCACATAATGAAATCACATAGAATCAAACAGTAAGTACATTGAATATTGTCGAGAACACTCGCAAGCGTTGGACTTATACATTAATTATACAATTCTTCCAGTTTTACAATATTTTTGATACAAATAATAACTAATTACAAAATTACATTTTCTAGTAAAATTACAACTTAAGAGTTTAAATAACAATTATATCCAATGTAGTATACAGAATACATGTATATACCTATATCGATCATATTTAACAAAAGGTTTGTTAACATGTTCAGCACTAGAACTGGTGTACGTGACCTGACTGTTATGATAACGAACAATATAAAATAACAACCTGTATGATATCAATGTTAAGACACTAATTAACTTTAAAAACTCTGTTACCTAAATGGATTTAAAACTTTATCAACTTCAACTATTGTACCGGTACGAAAAGAACAAAGAAGCCGGCCGGCTCGCGACCGGAGGCCGGCACAGAGACGTACAATCTACAACGCGGTATAGGGCGGACTGGCGGACGGACACCCCGCACTCTCCCGCGGAGAGTCCCCCCTCACCCCCGCCCTCGGCCTTCTATATAATGGGCGTTCGGAGCACGGCATCGGCAGTCGTCAATCCAACACACAGAGAGACGGGGTCAGCCGTGTGACGGTGAGCCGAGGGTGAGACACGAAGCCCCGAGGTCACGAGAACTGATCCAAGCTGATGCTCTGCTATTGTCCGAGGAGCTTCTTTCGGTTCCGATAGATCTCTCGACAGTGCGCGTTAGCAGTACAAAAGAGACTTGTGATATTTTATAGTTTTATAAGTTCCGCGACGGAGCGGTTCCATCTTTTCGCGTCGGCAAGTGTACAATATAAGTAAAGATTTGGAAGACATGGAGATACTGCCGGTCACGAGCCAGTTTAGAGTCGGATTCAGTAGTGAGAAAGGTAAGTGTCGCTTTCTATAGAGTGCTGTGAGGAGGGAGAGGCGGGAGGCGGGGAGGTGAGCCGACTTTCTAACCGGCCTCGAGCTGAGCGTGCGACCGCCGGCCGGTTGCTAGGCGGCGTGCGCACCCTCCGCCGTCGGAAACGATGACGAAATTTTTCCCTAGCTCGCTTAGCGACAGGCCCACGGTCCTCGGGAACAAAGGACTCGACCGCCGGTCGCGATCAGCTGAGCAAGCAGCTGTCATACATTCCATTCAAACTTTCAATGTTCTTATTAGAGTCTCCATAGCTTTTCCCGGTCCTATATACTGAAGCGTTTATGTCGTTCGATATCTAAAGGGTGTGTTCTTCCTTAGCTTGGAGCGGACCGACATGGCGGGAGGCGGCGGCGCCCGTCCCGACGGAGGCGGCGCTGGCCCAGCGGCTCGAGAGAGAGCTGCGGGCGGCCAAGGGAGCCAGCGACCTGGCCACGGCCGAGGTGCTGGTGCCCGCGGAGCTGCTGGCGAGGGCGGCGCGCCAGGCGTTGGTGCTGGCCGAGGGCGAACCGTGCGGAGCCCGAGGCGCCGCAGTGCTCGTGGACGTGGCCGGTCGCCGCCTAGCGGCTTTCAAGATAGATCCCAACACTGTGACCACCCACGAGATACACCTCCACCTCGAACACGACGCCACCAACTGGACCAGCCTGTTGCCGCAATTCTTAAAGTAAGTATCTCTTAGTGACGTTCGGCGTTGAGAGTGGTTATCGGCGAGTGAGTGAGTTGACTGACGAGTTACCGTCTTTGCAGGAACCTCACGAGAGGCGGCACCATCATCATCAGCCCCCAGTTCACGATAGAGAAGAAGAAGCTGTTCCGGAGTCAGGCGGAGTGAGAGGGAGCTCGTGTTTTTATCGGATATCAATGTTCTATGTATATTAATTATATTTTTATTAAGAGAAAAAAAAGCACAGCGTGATATGTACTGTATAGTAGTGTTAAGACGCGGCCGAGTGCTAGTGTCGGCCCCCGGCGCCTCTCGTCGGCTGCCTCCTGATCTCATAGTGCCGGCGCGGCCCGCGGTCGGCCCGCGGACTTGGTTTGTTACTCGTAATAGTATTTATTAGCGCCGACCGGGCGCGTGTGTGTCCGTACGTCCCCCGGGAGTCGGGACTGTACTGGTTGGTACATTTATTTGTGATACTACGATTGTAATGTATTATAATATAAAGAAAATTAATGAGAAAAGAGAATATACTTTAACAAAGCCGGTCCCCGGCCGCAGCGGCGCGGGACCGGTGAATATACTGCAAAGATCTCAGGTTTATATTATATAGTATAGTATAGTATAGTATAGTTGTAAAGAGTATTAAGTTATTTAAGTTTATATAAATATAGGGATGTTTTTTAATATTGTTTTGTATCGCATGGCTGCGTTCTCCGACCCAGTGTTGTCGATACTTACTTTACCTTACCTTACTACTGTAACACTCGTACCGTAGTCTGTCTGTCTGTCTGTCTGTCCGTGTGTGTGTCTTCAGACAAGTTTTTATGAGTCTTGATGTTCGTAGGGTCCAGTGTTTTGAACGCACAATATCATACAACTAGACTTCACTCCGATAATATATATGTGTAAAGTTATTTGTAAAGTTGTAAGGACGCTAACGAGACTAACGTATTATGTTATCATGTGTCCGTCGCTTGTGATCGAAAAGAAATATTAAGTAGACGGTGAGAAGCAAAAGAATGAGGAATGTAGACATTATAAAGAAATACAGAGTTTCAAAAAACTTTAAACATGCTTTGTTATTTACCCCTGAGACGACCCCGGGTCCGGGCCCGGGCGACTCTCCGCTTATACATTAACATCGAATGAGTAATGAAACGAGGAGCTGGAGACCACACGGTCCGCAACACCTAGACTGATATGACGTCCAGCAGGGAGAGGGTAACGATACTCTCGAGAAGATCCAGGGCTTCCCACTTCAAATAAAGTTACCTTTCAAATAAAATATAGTGATAGAAAACTTAAGTTTCAACCAAAAATTAACTGCCAAATAGATTTTAGTTGTAAACTTAGTAAAATTAATAATAATCTCGATCCTGAGAGTTGAGTTCAGTCCAGTGGAAGCAAAGATGTTAAGAACATCCTGTTATTACCATACATGTAAAAAAGTACATTAGGTAATATATGATCCAGTAGCTCCGCGGTCTAATATGATGTTATGAACATGATGCCTTCACTACCATCGCACTGAGCAGTGAGCCCTTACGGCTTACACGAATGGCGCGGACGCGGGCGATTTAAAATGCTCGCGTACCTATTTAACTTTCTAACCGCAACGATCGTAACGAGACGACTGTCATTACACGATATCGGCGATTACTTCACGGCTGTTGTAACGTACACCTACTGCCCTAGAATATAACAAAGAAACGATGTGACGATGTACGGTCCCCGGGACACGGACCCGGGACCCGGGACGCACTTCAAGACAAAGAGTTAGTACGGACGCGGTGCGGATGGTAAACATGGGCTCCTTTAATTAATATCTATTAATAAGGTAGGAGTCTTGAAGTGGATGTCGATGGCACACTCTGGTATATATATTAGCTAAACTGTCTATCTCGTGAGGACATCCATCACTTGTATATTTTAATAATTCCTTTTGTTTTGATGAAATCTCAATCGCTAACTTTGTCAGCGGATTGTTTACTAAATGAACTAGCGCCATCTGTTACGGGCGACAGTCAACAGTTTCGGTGACGTCACAGCTCTAGGTATTGTGGTTGGAAGCAACAACCAACGGATATATTTTAGTGTACATTATGTTATTGATGATGTAGGTGTGCTCGCTGTCCTCTGTGTCTCCACAGACCCTCTAACTGGCTATCATACATGTGTCCGTTATATCGTGGCCCTCTCCAACTGAACTCTCCTTATTATTGTTTTAAATGTACTAATGTTATAATGCCATAAATTTCACAGATCCATTGTATCACTGTTAATAAACAGATGACTCGTATCTTTATACTCTCCCTATGATTCGCAATCCATCGCCAGTTTCTGTGTCGTCTTTTGTTAAGTCATGGTACGTGGCGCGCAATGTACTCGTAATCTTAATATAAACGCTGACTGTATATCGTGTGCGAGGTCACAGTAGGGGATCAGTATAAATCCATCCTGGATCGTTTGTAAACAACGTAATTAAGGCCCGGCTTGTGTCGACACACACACAGACACACTCGCAGGCCCCGCCTCCTGTATGTATGTATGTATGTTACACGTGTCGTCAACTGTGCCTATCTATTTTGGAAGGTATCGTGAATTTTTCCATTTTTTAAAATGGAATCCCATTTGGTTATTGCAGTATGTTTAACGTATAT
>JAAAKD020000070.1:7444198-7461372 GCA_010014825.2 Danaus melanippus
TCAACAGACATGACCAGCCCATTGCCACTTCAGCAAGCTATGTCGGTTACCTTGGTTCTTTGTTGGATGACCTCATTGCAAACTTTATCCTTCAAAGAAACTCCACAGAAAATTGGTGTGAAGTAGTCTTTAATGGCTGTGTTTCATTCCATGAGTGAGAGATGGTGGCCCTTTCCCTTTTCAAGTGCTTTCCTCTTTATCCACAATCAAGGCTGGCAATGCATCCGCAACACTTCTTATGTTGCAGACGACCAAGGGCAACAATAACTACCTTCTATCTAAACACATACAGATACAAACAAGCACTGCTTACCCTGTCCATATAACAACTAGACCTACATGGCCTAATTCTTACTTACATACTTTTAATCATACACTACGGAATAGGATAGTTTACTTACATTTAATAAGTCAATTTATTAACAATTTGGTACAATTCTTAAATATGGCATCAATCAATTAAAAAACTAACATTTTCGATTGGCTGCTGCTAGTGGTAGATGTGGCTGTACCTAATCAAATTTTTTAAATGAGGAAATTATGATGACAATATCATTTTTTTTTCTCAAACATATCCTCTTGTCCTACCCCAAATCTCTGTGAATGCCCCTGTTTACATCAGGTAGACTGTCTGCACATTACTGCCTTTGAAATTAAAAAAAAGATATGTATGCATAAGGCACAGATTTAAATGTGGTGGGCATGAATGTTCATAGTTCAAACGAATAATCATTTAGATTACACTCGAGTGTAATAAGTGTCTATTGAGTATGATAAGAATTATAATTAAAAGAAATACATATAGATTTATATATAAAATGTTTGTAGGTTCATAAAATTCATGAACGATAGCAAAAAATTACGAATTAACAAGTATGATGAGAAAAGAGAGTTCCGAAAGTAAGGCTTACAGCATTGTAGGGACAGCAACTTTTATTGTCGTGTGTGAGGAGCGTAAATAAACTATTCACAAACTCAGACCATACATACATTTTCATATTCACTCGCTCAAAAATACGAGTAGTAAAGTCTGATATTTTTCAATATTTTATTATCACAACTTACTGCATCCAATGTATTGACTTCTTTCACATTAACAAATCACGGTTAGATAAAAGAATGTCCTTGTCTTAATACACTTTCAAAAGTTACTTTGGAATTAAACCAGTATAATAACTGCATAATATATATATATTTAAATAGTTACTGAAAGAGTGTGAATCTCGTGATCTTAATATCAAATTATTTACCAGTTAATATAGGCTATTTACCAGTTCATCGTGTCTTGCAGAACCAAAACTTCGATGTTATTAATTATGGAGTTGGAATGGCGTGCAGTTTTTTCGAGGGCTACCTCGTCCATATTATTCCAAACGATGGCCATAACTTCTTCGGTCTAGAAAACAATATCCTCCAGTACGAAGGAAAACACACTGTAGTTTTTCCTGTCAAGAAATTGCTCATAGTCGTGACTAAATCACTGTTCTGTCCGCCGGATCTGAAGCATTTTAATAAGATAAACAAGGATTTACCATATTTAGATGAATGTTCTGTGAGTTTTATCCATTTTATCGAGTGTTTTAACATTAAATTTGTGTTAGACAACGATTCAACTGTTCTTCTGTCAATTTTAATTATTAATGGATGTTTATAGCTTTTAGATTATTCATTAGAGTTAATGGTTGATAGGAAAACTTTGGAACATTCGGTGTTCAGGTTGATGAAGCTAACTATTACTAACTTTTTCATTTCCAGCCACTGTCGAAGGTGACAAAGCATGTGGCTGGTGTCAGAGATCGCGTGTATAAGAACTCTCCATACAAGATAATCCGTAGTGGAGCCCGGCCAGTGTATGTATTAGCCGAATGTGCTACACCTCTACATACTTTGAAAAGAGTGCTCGATAAGACAGCAGTGTATAAAGGTTAGTGGTAAGTGGTAGGTGCTAAATGGTTAGCTGCCTGAGATGTATGATTGGGGGATGGCTTTGCTCTAATGAAAATTGGATTACCTTAGGCTATCTCAAGTCATTCTGTTGGGTAGGTTATGTTGAGACAGACATGGTAAAGCTATGCAGCTCAGCGATCAGCTCTGAGAGTGTGGTTCCGTTTCTGCTGAGTTAGACCATTTCATTTGCTGGAGCCAAAGAACTTATGTAAGAAAATAATTTAAGTCAACAAAATTGAGCACCATTGTCTATAATCAGACATTGTGTCACACCATGGATATTGGATACATATTCCTAATAAAATCAATAATTATCATTGTATTAAAACATGATATATTTTATTTATCAGAATTAGCTAATGTGGACAGAGAAGAGTTGGTTGATGATTTCTGTGAGATGCTGGAGTCTATTATTGAGAGGAGCCCCGAGTATAGAGGCAATTGTGAACTCGTGTTTTTTAACGGTAATCATCTTTTATTTATTTAAATTTGATCATTACCAAAACTCATAATTTCTCAAGAAGTCACATTTGGTACAAGTCACAACTATTTTGGTGCAGACAGAACTAATACTCTTGTATCATATAGAATCCAGTCATTTTACCCCTAGTATATTTTTCACACTCAATGCTTTTTAAGAAATAGCAGTGACCAAAAAAAAAAGTAATTAAAATCAAACAGTTTATCATACTTTTTAGAAATTGAAAGTTGTTTTTTTTTATTTTCTACATAAGAGGTCCAATGACTATAATATCCATCTTCCATTACTTTTAAACCTGGATGAGATATTTGGAACTTGATTTGCAAAGTATATATTTTCGGAGTATAGTACAGGTGTTTTTTGCTACCTTGCTCTCGTTCACAGCATTAAATTACCAGTCATCAATACGGTTTCTCATCTCTAAGTTACTGGTACTAAAGACTTCACACTGAACTGTACTTTAAAGTATTTTTATCTTAAGATATATGTATATTTAGTTAACCCGTGTTAGCTAAATATAAATGTAAAAAGTAACATTGCTTGCTAGTAAATAATAATAAAATAAGTACATGATAAAATATTCATGTAATCCTGATCATTGATTACATGACATATACTGGTGAGTATTTTTCTAGACGAGGATCCAACGCAGAACCTGGCGGATGTACTCCTCGATAAGATCAGAGAGCTGGAACCCAACTTTGAGGATATCATTAACAAGTTACAGGGCATAACCAGTTAGATATTATGAGTTATAAGTAGTTATAAGTTTAGTACAAGATATTAATTTGAAATTCACTTTTCTATTATGAAGAATGGGCCTTAATTATTGTAATATTTATGTTAGCAGTTGTTTTTAATGTTTTGTACTTTGAGCAACCGTCTCGTGGGTTGCCATTACCAAAAATAGTTTAAGAAAAACTAATTGAGGTAGCATTTCAAATGCTTATTATGTGATTATAAGAGGTCAAACTACTTAGTATATTTATTATTATATGTAGAGAAGCCGTCCCTTGATGAATTGGCCTTACTAATATTATCACCATGAATACTAACACACAACTGATATCTTTGATTCAACATCTCTAAACCTTTATAAAAATAAACAATTTTAAATAAATAATAGTTGGACCGAGCCATGTCTGGACTGTTAGGTTGTTGTTCCACCTTCATGAAGCTGTATTGATGAACTGCATCCTTCGAAACACCAGTGGTATGACAAGGGGTTTTTATGGAGTAACAAGGGACCTATAGACAGCTCGTCTCTTCGGTTTTCCTTTATCTTGTCTCGTAATTTATATATTAAAGAAGCATAATATACTCCGCTGATATTCGCGTGCTAAACGAAGGCTAACATTTCATGTCGATGTTTTTTATATTAGGTAGACGATGAACGCACTATTTAATGCAGCTCAACATAATATAGTTCCGAATCAGGCCAGTTCATTTTTTGACACTACGTGTACGTATTGTTATATATCTAGGTAGAAATTGTTTTGATATATTATTATTTTTTTGACGTTAAAGTTCTCTCTATTGAATCGTTTCTTTTTTCTCTATCTTCTCTATTGAATCGTTTCTTGATAATTTATATTCTGAAATATTTTTTTAAAAATTTTTATTTCTGCTTTTTGAACGGAATTGTACTTTTGTTTTCTTTGGTTCTTTATAAATAAAAGGATTAAACTACTGGTATTGTATTATTCTATTTAACTTAAGATTTTTGTTTCGAATTGACTACAGCTGTTAGCCATAATGACTTTGACAGCGTCACCGAGAGGGGTGGGTGGCCGTAATGGGACCGACCCGGTTTAATTCGGGCCCGAAGGGCCCGACAAGGGGCACGCCCGACCCAAGGGTGCCTCTAAGAGGCCGGACCTCGGCTTAGGACGTCGTTGTACTGGAGGGAATGGTAGAGTAATTGACAACATGACGCCCCCCGACGGCAGAACGCCGGAGTGACGTGTACGAAGCGGGACCTCGCCTTCGCCGGCGAAGGCGGTGTGTGTTTAGATGTCTTGTGTGTTGGTTCCTGTCTGTGTTGTCTGTCGTGATCTTGTCGTCAGGGTCTAAGAGGACATCTTTGGGACGCCTCTTACCTATTAGGGGAACTTAAGATTGCATAACATGCCTAGAAGGTATATTGGTTTTTTAAATTGAATAAAAAATTTACGTACGCGTAACACAATGAATGTTAAACGAACATTCTCGGAACAACAGTGTTGTTTGGACAAAATATATACTTCTATACGAATATTATAAAGAGTAAAGATTTGTATTTTTATATGTAACGAATAAACTCAAAAAGTACTGGACCGATTTAAGAATGCTTTTTTCAAGGTTCTTTTTTTTTTAAAAAGTCCCAGTTCCTTTTAAAAATACCCTTTGCCCTAACAATAAATAAATCCCAGGGACAAACTTTCTCCACAGTTGGTATCGTCTTAAGAAAAGAGTGCTTTTCCCACGCGCAATTGTATGTGGCACTTTCTCGAGTAGGATCTCCGGAAAATCAATACGTTTCGTTGCCATCAACAAATACCACAGCCAACGTAGTGTACACTGTACAGGGAGGCTTTAAGATAAGCATACATTTTTTTCTAATTTAGTGATTCATGGTCGTTTTAATTAGACATCTGTACTTATTTATGTCTATCCGTGCGAAGCCGGGACGGGACGCTAGTATTATAATATAACGAGTGACGTTATTAGAGAAATGAAAAAGAAAAAATGCCGTGTGAACCAAAGATCTTTAAATTAATCTGTGGTATTGCCAATACTCGCGCTTAAGTCTTAGAGCTCAAAAGATTCCTGATAAAACACAAGATATGGGATATCATTGCTCTCCTAACATCAATGCAATGTAGCCTTGATACAGAACACAAGTTTTAATTATAATTCTAATTACAATATTTATAAAAGTAAGTTTCGGAGCTTTCTGGAACCTCTGGTTGACAGTGAAACGAGCCCTTAATGATTGTATAAAATAATATATAAAATTTATTGTGTGGAATCCCTCGACGCGGAAGAAGTGAAACTTTGTATTGTTGTTATGAAAACAGGTAGCTGTAGAAGTTGATATTTAAGCATTTTATAGTAATTCTTTAAGACAAACTTTATTAACATTACCTACAAGACCAGAACTAAATAGAGATATTTACCCTTTTAACTATAAAAAAGGTACCTTAATATCTGTAACAAAAGTCAACCTAAATAAGATACAGGATAAGATATCTTATCTGATTCAAAAACTAACAGGTTTTAACACTTCTTTGACGTTCCTACATTTGAAATTATTATTAAATTAGCTAAATAATGTATGAACATACATACTTTCACTTATTTTACTGTGATGATCTGTGATTATTAGCATCATCCCCAGGGACCATGCCACCAAGTTCAATAAATATTACGAACTCGCTAGGAATAGGCTCGTCGTGGAAATGGGAGCGGAAGGTATAACAGCTAAAATCTCTCTACTACCTAGTACCTACTAAAAGACCTGGGGCTGTCCAGAACTCATATCAATTATTTCTTGGAATGTACTTCGAAGACTGCCCTAGTTAGTTCTTTTCAGATTTGGTTAGGTAGAGACAGGAGTTTGTTACAACAAAATTTGTTACGTCGAGGTTTCACTGCATTAAGTTACTAGAAGTACATATGCCCTATAATTTGAGTAAATAAATAATACTTGTTAAAAAAATCAAAGAATTAAGTAAATTTAAAATCTAATTTTAAAAATTCTTCCATCTGTTATTAACATAGAAGAAAACTATACCGTACTAAATTATATATTAATGAAAAGTTTGTTGTAGATTAAAAATGTTTTTTTAAATGTCATTCTTGAACCAACCTCTTTGCTCTGTCAAGTGTCAACCGTCAACTAAGAAAACTACGAGTCAAAATAAATACACGTGTGGGTCTGCTTTACGAATAATGAGTAAAGTTTAAAATAGTGAATTAAAAATGGGTAAAAGAAAATACGAAAATGATTCCACTAGCGATAATAAGAAAACAAAGATCGAAAATAATTCAGAAAATATAGATGACACTGGAAATGTTGAGCAACCTCAAAGTGAACAAAATGTTAAGACCCAGAATAGAAATAATAATAAAAATGCTTTATTTGATATTAAGCATTTCCGAAAAGAGTTAACAGCGAAGCCCGGCCAGACCATGGGTAAGATAAATATTTACTTATTATATTAATGGATATTATAATACTTTGCTTTCCATGTTCTGACCGTGAAAACATCTTTCCTGTTATTTTCAGCACTAACTCAGTTCCTGCAAGTCTGCCTCAATCCAGACAGTGATGCAGACTATATGCTGGAATATTTAAAAGTCGGCGGTAACTCCCACGAGCTCCTTCGACAGATATCTCAAGACAACAAGAAAAACCTGTCACTAGCTACACCTGTATTTCATCTGTTCCACCTTAACATACTTAAGGTCCAGTCCTCTCTCCCACACATGACATCCATCACGGAGGAAGCTTGCAGATACTTCTTAAATACATTTACACCAACAGTCGAAATTATGATCAGTGAAAGTTCAGGTCCACGGCATAGAAAAATTATCCTTAATCTTTTGACCTCCATGGTGACCTTGAGCTCTGATTTAGGTGTCGAAATTTTAAACCAAATACCACTGACTCCCAAGAATTTACAATATATTCTAGAAAAGCCAAATTACAAAGAGAAGGATAATGTTAGAACATGTTTTGTCCGTTTCATGACCTCTTTTCTCGTTGAAGGTCATCTGCCATTGATAAAAGCTTTATTGGAAAGACCGGGATTGCTGTCCCTAGTGATCCCCGGACTAGTTCAAGATGAGGCGGATGATGTGTTAATGTTTTTGAACATCCTGAAGAACAATGTGATTGATAATACTTTAATATCTAAAACCTTAAAATTGAAAACATTCAGTCACCAAGTGTTGATCAATATGTTTAAAGTCTTCATGTGGAAAGGACCTCCCGATTCAGACAAAAGTGACTTTAAAGAAGAAATAATGAGGCTGTTATCTGACATTATACTTACATTATTTACGTCACACAAACTTGGACTGTACTTTATGGACCCACTGCTCGGTGTGAGTGACGTTCACAAGAATCAAAACTTGTACAAAGCTCTGCAGCTGTTAAAACGACCTTGGGAGAATGACGACCAGTGTAAGGTGGTCTTGGAAATTATTTACCGATGTCCAGATCTACATAGAGCTTTGGTTAATGTGATTGAACAAAGTTTCCAACCCCAACATTCACCCATGTGGGAAAAAGCCGTGAATTTCGTTATATCTCTTCTTGATAAATTAAACCCTGATGAAATGATGACTCGCTTGCATAACTTAAGCCCCATCCAAACGGCAAACTTCATAAGATTTATCACTATGCCTGTGCCGTTACTAAAATTAATGAATGCTGCCATCGGAACAGATCCCACCATATCTACATATTGTATTAAAGTCATAGTCAAGATGTTACAATCACTCAGAAGATTTATGCACATACTAGAATTAGAAGATTCAAATGACAAAATATCAGAACTTAAGAATAAGTTGGAGAATTTTCTTCCTAAACATATGCCCTCATCTAACATGATTGTGTCACTGATAAAGAAACTATTGGAAACTCCTGAAAATGTTGAAATTACTCAGGATTACAGGCTGCCAAAGCCGGAGGCATCAGAAGCACTACTAACATTCATTGACACCCTGCTGTTATACAACCACATTTATCCAGCTTCCTTCGAGTCTCTGGAAGGTAATATTGATATGAAGCGTCTTCTAGATTTTTCCATGACACTAACAGCGGGCACTGTATCTTTGTTAAAGTTCAAGGTCGTTTCTCTTTGGCTAATATTAGACGGCTCAGCCCTTACCATTACAAACCCAATGTTCAAACAACTGTTCCTAATTATGTTGGATGTGTTCACGAGTGATGAAAACGAGACGTGGCTGGAGGCGAAAGAAACACTGTATATATTTTTTAAGAACACAGAAGTTTTTGAGACCGATGAGGATGAAATCAATCTCATGTTGTACACGCTACGGAACTCCAAAGTTAATCCGATATCATTGATAGCAGATATCATTGAACACGTTCTGGCCAATGGCAAGGAATTGTCTGAATACGTCAGGAATCAGGTCGTCAACTTTGAGATAACGGACGAATGTACTCAGGACAATCTGGATAAACTATTTAAAGACTTGATGAGCGGGAAACAGGCCACGGAAAGCGTTTTTCTGGAAAACAAAATACCTTCGCCTTTTATCGTAGGCTGCATGCAATTTATACAAAGCAACAGAGACGCTAAAAAGAATTTAAAACAATTTCTCTGTTTGTACGTAGCCAATTTGCTTCACTGTAATAATTCCCCGGAGCTCACCGAGGTGTTGATCGGTGATTCGAAGTTAGATATAAGGAGTTACGTCGCTGATTGGACAGTACGGCCCGTAGTAATACCAGATAGCATCAGCAAGGATGATACCTTGAAGAAATTATCATACTCCATAGTTGAAGCTACTGAAATACCGATAAATGCTATCTTCCCATTCTTAGTGGAGACAGATGACGAATACGACTTGAAAGTCCTCGATGTTCCGTATAGGATAGACACAACGAAAGCTATCAATGGCTCGGATTTATTTGTTTGGGCGAAATATTTAATGTTTTGTATCACACGACTGTCTAATATGAAAGAACTTTATGAAGAACAACAGAAGAAAATCGACGGCTACTTCCAAGTAATTATTATGACAGGAAAAAAGCATCTGATGTTGAACACATGCAGGAATATAATTCTGAATCTATTCAAGAACGCCCACTCCCTAAAAGTATTTCAGCCTGTCGATTTCAACAAAAATCCGTCGAACACCCTTGCTACCAAGTTTATGTTACAAATTTTAGAATCTAATAAAGACGTCATTAATTATCTTAATGAAAAACATAACATCTTAAAGTCTTATCAACAAAAGACATTCAACGAACTAGTGAAGGCATTTGTTAAAGTGAACAAAAGAAAAACTATTGACAGCGAAGTGACTGTGAGAGTGTTGGAAACGATAGGACTGTCTAAGGAAAACGATTTACATCTATTCGATAATATATTCTCAGCGAACACTTTTGCTTGCTTCAGAGAAGATAAAGAACCAACTTTGATTTTGCAGCTGTTAAACATTTTGATTACGAAATATTCGAAGCCCATAGCACAAGAACTACCTCCAGATACTTTAGCCAATTGTTTCGTAATGTACATGAAACTCCTGAACCTTAAAGATGTGACTCCTAATTTGACAGATCTCGAGGAATCGCTTATACTGTTATTTGAAAATAAACCGCACTATACTGCGCACGTCACTCAAGAGGAATTTAGGAAATTCTTTAACGCTACTGCTATCAGAAAGTCAACGTCAAACCTAGCCGCACTGATACTTAAATTTCAGATTAAGATGTGCAATGTTTTCGCTGAAGAATTAAACAGACCAGAAATACTCAGTCAAAGGGAGATCACTTTACCTTTAGGTAATGCTATGATTGATCACGAACAGTTCCTCGTACAGAACAAAGACGTCCTAGCAAAAATATTCGACGAGTATAAGACGAATATTAATAAGTTTTTGGAAAAACCGCACAAAGCTGGTCAAGTGTACGTTAATTCATGGCAATTAATCAGGAAGCTAATAATCGAGTGTATGGATGCCAAGGAGTGCGTGAAACTGTTCGCAAAAAGTCATAAATATGAGGTCGTTGAACTTAGTCATCTGAACTTATTTCAAGTTGCGTTCATGAAACTGTGTCTTAATGGCCTCGCCAAAGAACATTTGATGAACTATTTGTTATCAATGTTACACGTTATTTCCATAGCAATTAGAGAGAACAAAGAGTCTACGGTTCTCACAGATTTGGTATTTAAAGTGAATAACGTAATCAGATTAGTTCAGAACAGAGAAGATCTTGATATAGAGAAAAAAGATGATTTTAAAAAAGTAATCGAAAGTGCAATTTGGCAGAATTTTTGCAAATCCGTTCTTAAAGATTCCTTGAAGGTGAAGACCACAGATGACGAGAATGTGACCGGCCCACAGCTCTTATCTCTATTGTCATATTTAATAAAGCTTGTCTATTCCGATAACCACGAGGACATTGTGACAATTTTCGACATGGTTACAAGTCATTCTGAATTTTTAAATGTAATGCTAAGTCTTCACAGTCCAGAAATTAAAGCACGGCTATTGGAGTTCTTATTCGTTCTCATAACAACAAACAAGTCGGTCATGAAGACACAACAGATACCCGTTTATCTCAGCGCGTATCGGGCTACAAGAAATCATTGTGATCGTATGATTCTATCGATTCTACAGTTCTATGAGAGCAATGAACTGCCAGTCAATGAATATAAACCCTACATTTGGGGTGAATCAGCGGCTAATCACTACGCAGTACGGAAGAAACGAACAGCCTCATTGTGGGGTCATCCATCACCTAACCAAGTGATGAACTTGTTTGAGAAAGATTTGATCGAAAACACAATAAAACATTTCCCTGTCAATCAAACCCTAGATTACCGTTATGAACTACCTAATATTAACTCAAGTAGTCGCACACTAAAAGAATTCTTTGCCAGAATTGGTAAAGACGTTAAGATGAAGAATGAAGACACAGAATTTGCGATATGCATGTTATTAAAAACACATGAAAATAAGGTAATAGTGGAAAAGGTTAAACAATTAAATTTGAACTCTGTGTCTCACATCGAAGAAGATCAGACTATATACGACCCAGCGTTTTTATTTCCCGTATTGAGTCACATACTAGCGCCGGGCTCAGTTGCTTCTTGTTTCAAGATGTTAAGGACCGGTCTTTTATCCATTCCTGTGATGGGTTTAAGCTCCTCTTGTCCTTTGATGCGGGCCGCTGCTTACCACGTGCTTCACAGGTTCTGTTTGCTGTTGGAGACAGAAACGTGAGTACTTTTTAAGATCATTTTTAGTACATCCTAATAATGGTGGTTGAATTATCATTTCTATTTGTTTTAACTGTTATTTACACTTTCAGGAGACACAAAAACGATAAACTTCTACTGAAGGACTTTATTAGCACACTTCGTCAGAGTTTGTCAACCGCAATAAACACGAAAGCCGTCGAGGGCCAATTGAGGGACATCAAGAATCCCAAACTACCCGCTATAGGTGCTCTGTACCTCGCTAGGGCTCTCATGGTGTCCACCATGCCCGCCGATCCGTTATATAAGCCAGTGAATAATTTCCTCATCGCCAAGCAGCTTGTCGATCTGAATGTCGTTCCGGATTTCCTAAGCCTCTTCCATGACAGTGAACTGGAAGCCAATGATAGACGGCTCTGGATTCTCGACATAATAAAGGACGGAACAAAAACAATCAGTGACGTCACCGTCGTTTTTAAGACAATGTGCCTCAAAATGATCATGGACTTTTACGGCACGGTGCTGAGTGATAGGAAAACTAAAATTAAAATTATCAACAGTCTCAGTGCCATCGTAGCGGTGCCTTGGGCGTTTGAGATCCTGACCGAGGGGTACAGTCTGATGCCCTGGTTACATCATGTCGTCAGAAACACGGATGATAGGAGCATTATGATAGCAATTTTCGATCTGATAAAAAATCTACTTCACAGCATGGAAATCCTATTACTGTTGAAACATGTTAAATTTAATCCGAACATGGATATAACTAATTTTAGAGTGAAATCTGAGATCGAGTTTGAAATATTAGGATTAATTTATAACTTACTGCCCAAGACACATCTCTTGGAGTGTGAAGATCTGATCGACTACGTGAAGCTTTATAACATTATAACGAAGAGGTCGATCAAGTTTTTGGGGACGAAACAAATCGCAAATGTAGTGATGAAGTGCACGTCACCTCTTAAAAATGATGAAAGAGTGAATATTATGAAGCAGTCGCTCGATTCAAATAATCCAGTGATATTACATAGCAAGAATCTTAGGAGGAAAAATATTTCAACGGAAGATAGATTGATAGATGAACTGCGGGAACTAGTGCACACTTATGTTTCATAAACAGAAAATATCATATGTAGAGTGTTTAACAATAAGATTAATAATAAAAAATATTGTATATTACAAATGGTTTTAGTTGCTGTACCACTGAAGGTTTACGAAGGAAGTCATTGTAAGGTAAAGGTTTTTGTTTTCACAACTTTCTTATAACCGATCGTCACATGTTTTGTATAGTGTATCACAGACTATAAGAAATACGAATGAAGTTGCGAGAAAAAATTAGCTTAGAATGATACCAGCTTTAATAATGGTCTTCAGTTTGACATTACATTTAAAACGTCTCAGGAAAGGCTGTTCAAGAATCTTAGCGGCGTCACATTCCTGGTGTTAGACGCCTGCTTAGTAAAACATTGTCCTGACCCTTAAGATCTTTGTTCCTCCCGATATACATATGTTAATTTAATTTTAAGTTACATTATTATATTAATTAGATAAAAGCGATCAGTTTGACCTCTACATGCTAGTGAACAATAGTCTGTCCTAGGACTTATAACATGAATTAGTCCACATATTACGAAATTGTTGTCCCTGTCGCTAAATATATTACATTTATTATACTTTATACGACTCGAAAACGAAAAAAAATTATGAGATGTTGGTGTTTACATGAAAAATTAAAAGCCACGATAATTTATTCAATTGTCCAGCCTTTAGGCCGGTATAGCTTAAATAATATTTAGATATTATATATTTTACCAGGAACAGTACTCTGTTCTGTTACAAGCTGGTAGGAATCACTCACGGTTAAAGAAACGTACGAGTACGTAATCATTGTAGGAGCCATTTAATTTGTGTAACTTTTATTATGCAGATTAATCAGTTTCCGATTGTATTATACAATACCATTTCAATAATACTCGATTTATTAGAATGGTCAATTACCAAGTCCGTGGGAGAGCCAGCTGTTCCCACGTTACGTCTGAATACTCGTAGGCGTTCCTAGGTAATGAATTAAACTTTTTCTTATTTTACCTTTTTCGTGACAATACATAAGTTAGATTTTTTAAGGTAATTTATTATTTACTTCGCAATATCAATTGATCCTATTCCTTTATCAAATAAGGCTTATATTTTAATATAAAATTGTAAAGATCAAGTACCGAGCACCTTTTTTGGAAACTTGTAATGTAGATCTTTTCTCAACGTATGAATGCATTTTAACTTACATCTAAACTACCTGTATATAACATAAACCTTTAGGACATAGTATATTTTGTATCAGTCGTTGTATATTTATCTATATTTTCGTTAAATTAATAAAATTAGCATCAGTAAAGTAACATTGAAAAAAGCTCGCAATCCTTAAAATTTAACTCTCAGTTGATCTCTATATCTAAAGACGTCACCGTTTTTAGTAAGGAGTACATATAATCATTTATTCAAGGTTAGTATACAACTATTTTATAGTAATAGAACAGTAACAAGACCGACACCATGGTTACTACAAGTCAATTCATTTCAAGAAAATGTAGAATCCACCTCTTTCATTTAATATAAGTATAAAAGAGATGGAAGAACAGTAACTGTTATGAATAAGACCGCTCCTTCAGATGTATGATGTGCGTCCGTGTGAAGTGTGTGAGGTCTGGTGTTAAAGATTGTTAATACATTAAGAATGTAATGAAATGTTTGTTTTTCCGTGTGTTCGGAATATGTACTGTCGCTGTCGGGGTCGGTGTTGGTGTTGGTGATGGTGTCGTCATGGTGATCCCGATATTACGTAAGTAAATCGATATATTGAATTTTAAAACAGAACCATTGAAATAGTACGTATGCTATATGTATATTACTTCAATTATAACTTACTTAAAAAAATAAGTGACTGTTTGTCGTATATATTTAAAGTCAAAAATTATTTACTAACTATTTGTGCCTGTAGTTATCACAGAATTTTAACTATGTTAGGATAATTATTTAACAAAACTAGTGGACTCGTTTTCTTGTGTCCCTATGGTTGAGAAAAATTCCATATAGGTACATATAGTGGACCTTATAAGATACGAACAATGTTAACATCTTTACGTGATCCCACCAGAACTTCACTGTTGATAATAAATAAATTCGTACGTATTGATTAATGATTTATATATAAATAAACTATGAAATGTCTGTTTAAATTGGGCTTAGTAATAAGTGGATACGGTAAGAAATGTTCTTTCCATCAATAGTATTGTCGCATTGTTTTGTTAACCCCCTATTGTGAAGTGCTTTAAAAAAAGCTTTAAATTTATTGATATAATAAGTAACTAATTTGTATTGTACTACTTTTTAACAATTTCACTTCTGAATAATGTTTGTATTATTATAGGATAACGTATTACGGATACGCGATCGGATACGCGCTTGAAATAAAAAGACTATTTTTCTCTCATATATAAATATTAATTCTTACAGTAAATAAGTGTTAAGTATCCGAACGTATCGAACAGACCAATGGATTCTGCCCTTCTACTTCAAGTATACCTAGTCGTGTTCCAGTCCTTGATTGTAGATAAGATGTGAGAGATCAGGTTCGCGTTCAACACGTGGTTTATATTGAACTAGGAATGGCGTTGGTTCCGGGAATTCTTAAGAAGTCATGACGTGAAAATCTTCATATTTATTTATTTCCAGTGAACTAGTCTCGTCGAGGTATACATGAAGATTAATTATACCAATAATACGACTTATACAGTAACAGGAACTACTTACGTTCTCCTGGGATAGAGATATTTAAACCACGCCAGATACCCTTAGAATAGAACTAAGGACCACCATCATATATGTAATGTTCCTAAGACAACCTTATAATACAAATGGAATGGTGCTATTTAACAAAATATACATGTTTTCCACGGGCAGTATAAAAATAAATAGTGCTATACGATTTAAAATAGACAATACTCAGTCTCGTCGATTAAGTAAGTTAAACTGTTTAGACACCCGCTAGCTTGTGTGTCCGTATTTTGAAGCCATTGTATGAGTCTAAAGATTTCTCTTTTAGGACTTCAAAAATTAAGCTTCGTGTTGGACGTAAGCTACAGCTTATCGGCTCATACTGAGTAAGCTATTGACTAGACTTTGTTTAAGCTGCATTAGACAATCAGCTTTAACATTTTTTCTGTTTTTAGTTTCTTCATATATAATATTTATATGAGAATTAATTATTTTAATTTGTTTACTTAAATTCTGTAAATTAACTTTTCAAAATTTACTTCAATGAATTACATCTACACAATATATCATTAATTGTAGTATGTTTGAGTTACCATGTTATTACTTCTGTATACTTAATATTTCGTAATCTATGGATAACAACATATAGTACTTATTTTCCTATATATGTAAGTAGTGAGAGTAATTCACTTGGATTCGTTACAGTATATAACTTCGCACTGACAGTACCGACGTGTGTTCATGATAGAAAAACTTAAAACACTCCATACTATATGTGATGATACAAATTTGTATTAAAGGTACAGGCCGCTTTGTTAATCAGAATATAGTGCCTTTATTGATTGTAAATATCATATTAAACTGGACTGCGTCACCAGAGCCCTCAATAAGTGGGTATAGAGAGAGAAACCTTCTACCTTAATGTTTTTTTGGAACAATATCTAAATGCTTGTGGATTTGGTACTTTGTTTCAGTGTAAGAAAAGAAGGGCAAATTTAGAATTAAATTATAGATGATATTATACACTTCTTCTACCTGGCAATTTCCCAGCTTTAGCCAGGGTCTGCCTTACATGTTGTGAATAGTTTCGGCTCATTGTTTTTACGACCGGCCGCCTGCCTGACATCAACCCTCTTTGGGAATGCATTAATCAGTGATCTCTAAATACTCTTAGAAAGTACATATGACTCGGACAAAATCACATTGGTACTTGCTAGGATCGATCCCGCGCCCTCATGCATGAGAGGCGGGCCTTTTAACCACTAGGCCACCACTGAGTAGTGGATATTAAACTCAATCACAGATAACCTGATTGTACTAAATAAAAAATGAAGGTATATAAAATCTTTATTTATGTGCGAACGTTATTTAATGGAACACATTAAACTGTAAGTACTTCGTTGAAGTGTTAACTTCAAGTATTTTAGCTGCTTTTATAAACGAATTTTTTTTGTACCATTCTGAAGGATATAATAATTTGCTGCGGCGCGATTGAAGATCGAAATAGAGTTTACATAGCCATACTAAAGTCGATTGGGCGAATTAAACTGTTGAATTAACTATGGAAGTATTTTTTTCTTTTGCAAGAGAAACTGATTTTTGGTGAAGTTTAGTTTTATTATTATTCGAAAGCTGGCAAATGAGCTGACGGCCTACTTGATGGGCAGTAGCTACCGTCGCTCGTGAACAACCTCAACATAGATGTTGCGGATGTGTTGTCAACCTTGGTTTTTGAGGAAAGGGAGGGGTGGGAATAAAGGAATAGCAGGAAAAGGCAACCGGCTCACTCATTCATCGGACGAAACGCAGTTATTAAGGACAACATCTCGCTGATCTTCTGTGAGAGGGTGGTACTTCCCCGGTCGAGCCAGCCTATGTTCGAGTTGTAGTAACTTGACCACAGCTAGGCTATACAACCTGTAAAATTTGTATTTATACTTACATAAAAATTAAATGAGTAAAATTTTAATCAAAACGAGTAGAAGAGGTAATTTATACATGTATAATAATAGATATTAAAATTGATAAATACT